>JAVQJD010056751.1:0-34532 GCA_036023655.1 Nannoperca australis
TGGATCAGTGAGTCGATGTCTTTCTCTCTCTCCTGGCATACAGCTTATGTCATCCATGTAGAGGAGGTGGCTGATGGTTGCTCTATTTTGTAGCCGGTATCCGTAGCCACTCTTAATGATGATCTGGCTGAGAGGGTTCAGGCCTATACAGAACAGCAGTGGGGATAGTGCATCACCTTGGTATATGCCGCACTTGATGGTCACCTGTGCAATTCACTTCGAGTTGGCCTCTAGAGTTGTCTTCCACAGCCCCATTGAGTTCTTGATGAAGGCTCTTAGTGTCCTGTTGATGTTGTACATTTCCACATTCCAGTATCCATGTGTGTGGCATTGAGTCGTAGGCTTTCTTGTAGTCGATCCAGGTGGTGCACAGATTGGTGTGTCTGGTCTTACAGTCTCGAGGCTCTGTCTACCAGCAGCTGGTGCTTGGCTCCCCTGGTATCACTACCAATTCCTTTCTGGGCCTTGTTCATGTATTGGGCCATTTGCCTATTCATCTTAGCTGCTGCGATGCCTGACAGGAGCTTCCATGTTTTACAGAGGAAGGTTATTGGCCGGTAGTTGGAGACCAATGAGCTGATATATATATATATATATATATATATATATATTTTTTTATTATTATTTTTTTTTTAAAGCTCATTTTAGCTCCACAATGTTTCTTTTCACACTGTTCAGAGCATTAAGAAAAACAAGATTTGATTTTAACCTGTATTTAACTGTTAAACTTTTTACACTGTACATAGACTACCACATACTAGCGTTTTGTTTATATTGTTTTCAGTATACATATTCTTACATTCATTGTACTGTTATTCTTTACCTTGGGATCAGCATGTGTGATAAATAATCTCAACTCAAAGATCAACAACATCTTCTCACCATCTTCATCAGTAAATAAAACTGATTTATTGTTCATACGTATTATTCATTGTTTAATATGTTTATTGTTCACCAATGAACTTTAATATACTGTTATGGTTTATTGTTAATACTATACGTACTAAAGTTATATCCATTTATTAATGCACGATTAATCAATTTATTATCAAAATAACTATTACTGTGTATATTTCCATTGTATATCCTGGTTAGATGATTGCTTGTATTTGGGAGCTACTTAACTCTGAGAAATGATAGCACAATAATCTGAACCTATTCTAATTCTGATACTATCTAGCTCATCTGGATTTTGTTCACTGTTCAGTCAACACACCCTCTGGTTTGCTGTAAGCCTACATGGTTAAATAAATGTAATAATGATAATAATAATATAAATATATATATAAAATATCATAACTAAATAAAATGTAAATGTAAATGTTTAAGACAACGTTTCTCATTCGCTGCCACCACAATCGTTATTTTATTATACATAAAGATTAAGACTGAGTTATCATCAGGACGCGAGATGAAGTACTTTCCGGTGAGTTTACTGTGTTACACTACTCCTATTTTTATTTAAAAAATATGTCCACTATCTTTGATCCACCGCCTTCATTAAATTGGGCGTTTCTCGACGAACCAAGGGCGTGCTCGTACTGTGCTAGTATGTTCGGTTTAGAATGCAAAGTAAATATGCGAGGGGGGTTAATGTTTTACATTAACCACATTTTACCACAAATATGATTATATAACAAATTAGATACACTAAAATATATGTTTTGAACTTGTTTTCGTACTACATGAGTTTTAATTAATATATAAAGATAAATAAAGAAAAAGTATAAACTCCACTCTTCCGGGCCACAGTAAACTTCTATTACATGACGCCACGAAATGGCATGCTCTGTAGCCAATAAAACCTCTAGGCCCGGTTTGAGCGATGGGATTACAACCAATAGTTTTGCTGTAAAAGTTTGAGTGACAAACGATGTAGCTGTGGGGGAAGGGGTCGCTGAAGTTAACGGAACCGCCATCTTGAAAAGTGCGCTCCGATGATCTACCTTTTCGCGCCTGTCAGAATCTGTTTTAAACGCTTAATTTTCCTTACCGGAATTTCGTGTTATCTCTGTGTTCATTTTATTAAGGCCTGGGGCTAATGGCAAGATAAACTACATGCTGGAAAATCGCCGTTTACCGTTGTCTATCGGTAGGTACACTTGCTAGCCCATGCACTTGGTTGGTGCTGAAGAGACGATTAGCCAGCAGTCTTCAGATAGCCGGCTAGCAAGAAGCATAGTTGGCCATCTTAACACTATGCTGTCAGGCACTCTTGGTGTACTCCTAGCTAGGACAGGAGGTAACGTTAACATTGTATATCAGTGATATTAGGTACGTTACCGTGAAGCCATAACGTTGTTTAGTTGGCGACCCTGCCAGCCAATTAACCTTAGTCTAACTAATTGATACTTGTTAACTTGACGTAGTTCCTAACACTAGTTAGATCCTGATTGTAGGTGGCCAGGTTAGCTAACAATAGCTAACGATAGCTAGTGACGTTAGCCAGTTTGCCATAGCCGGTGTGATTATGTTGCATTAGCGGTAGGTTGTTTTGGGCCCTGGTATAACGTTAAATTGACTGACATTACAGCAAACGTATTTCGACAACAAAACGCAACTAATGTTAGTCAGTGTTACCTAACATAAGCCAGCAATAACCTGATTTATCAGATGTTTGCTTGACGTTTCAACACTTGTTTAGCCGGAATTAAAGCTTTTTGTTGGGTTTAACTCGCTTCAGGGCCATCGTGTCTTTTCACCAGGAACGTTGACTTTGCATGCGATTAGTGGATAGCCGGAAAAAAGTGTCTTCAACGGACTATGTCTGTTGATTCGGAAATAACAACTGAAATGAACCGTATAATTCCGTGTAGGTTATGGGCTATAACAGCTCTGTTGATTTAAGCAAGGAAAACGCTGTTGTCTGTCTTACTTATGTATGCGCAAACTATGTAGGTTGATATTTTACCAGTCAAATGTATCTAAACTGTCAGTAACGTTAGCTAGTTGGGTCCCATGACAGTATCTGGCACCCAATCTTAAAGCTTTGCAAGTTTGTTTTCTTGTGGTTCTGCATTGGCTAGAGTGTTTTATTGTATTTGGTATGTCTCTCTGTTATTTTGTTGTATTCTGGTGCAAATTAAGTTTTTTTTAAATTTAGAATCTTAGGCGTTTGTAAGGTTATGGATATATTTTACAGTTGCAACACTTTTGCAGGTGGTGGACAGCTATTGTTGAGTTAATAGAGATAAAAAAGAACCAAAACCAGCAAAAACAACACAAATGTACTCAGTATAATAATGACCAGCCACATTTTAATCATAGTTTTGAGCTCACAGTGGCTATCTGTTATGTTTATCAAACAGCTGCAGTCTTTTGGTATCATCTCATTCAGTACACAACATGCATAAACTGCCCACAGCAGATCACTGTTGACAAACACACAAGTAAACAAAAATCTGAAAATAGGTTTACACACATTTTAATGACCTGTGTAGTATAAAATCTGTGTTTACCTACATGTTTATCTACTCACTACATATGTTTGATATTTAAGGCTGCAGACTGAAGGCCCTGTGGTGAAACCACACCGTTTTCCTTGTAGAGTGAATGTATGTGTCTACAAATGCTGTTCATCTGCAAAACCTGTTGTAATCATTTAGATACAGCTATCAGTAATTCTTTCTGTTAATCCTACAGCGTTACCTTCCCTATCCTGTCCGATTTATATGTACTCTTGTAACACCTCCCATTAAAACCTGATTAAGCATGTACATGGCCAAGAAATCCCTTTTCCCCAGTAGTAACATAGCTGTGTTCACCAGGATTCACTCCCTCACCGTAATTGCTTAGTCTTACTCTAGTGAAGAAATCCATGCCTGGTGTGAAATATTGTCTTCTGAAGCTTAGCTGCTTTGATTTGTATTGTGTAAATATTGTATATAACATGTTTGACAGCCCCCTGCTAAACTAGGACATTATCAACAAGTTCTTATCTGTCTTTATATGTGTAATAGTGTCTGATTTTCATATGGCTTTCATTCCTATTTAATGCAGCTGCAGAGTGCACACCTAGCCTTAAGTGGGTATATGTATAAAAAAACAAATGAGGAAAGCAAATATTTTTAATATTGTCTCTAGACTGAGAATAGTTTAACATGGTTGTTTTGGTATTTACTGATCACCAATAGAGTTTGGACATGATTGTTGTCTTAATATTAAGGGACACTGTTCATATTTTACAACCTTAATCACCATAAAAAAAAGTGTCAGTCAGTGTGTCCCTGACCAACACACTATGTAGCCACAAGGCTACGCCTCTTAAAGTTGTTGTTTCCTCACTCTTCTGTTGCATCTAGGAGGAAAAAAAAGTTTTATGGTGCAATCAGGAACTATTAGGATAGTGACGCATATTTTGTTGAGTTGACTTTTCACTCCAGCTGTTAGGATACTGTATTGTATCTTAACCTTTAACCCTGCCCAGGTCAGCAGGGTCATGATGTTTGTTTGGTTGTAGCTGTGGTTCTTGTTGCTCGTAATGTGTGGTACTTAGCAGAATAAGGATTATTTCTGACTGAAGATAGTGCAGGGGGCTGCTTTGCTGGGGGCATGTTGTTAAAGGAACCAGTAAGACAATGAAATTCGTTCCATGAAGTTGAGTCTTAGTAATGGATTATGCAGATTAAGGCTTATCAGATGCAAAACGCTGCATTTGACAACAATTTGTAATACTCGGACCACACTTTAGATATCTTGAAAGTTATCGCTGTAGCCGCCAATCTTTCATTGTACGAAGTAAACTGTAGAAATCCAGTAGTCATGTTACAAAGCAATTCACCAGGAATGTGCATGTAATGTATTTGATGCGTTGTTTTGCTGCTGCCATCTGCATTGGCACCCCTTCTGCATTGACAGACTTGCTCAATTCAAATAAATGAGAGGTAAATGAACCCTGAGGGATTTTCATAGTTTCAACTGATGCTTTCTGGTGCCATTATTTAAGCGGCCTTAAATTGATTATTGTAACAATACTAGGAGTCTAGCGCACCTGCATGTGAAGGAGCAGCATCTTTGAATGTTATGTTTATGAGGAGTCCTGGGTGTCTTTTCACTGCTGGTACAACTGTATGTCAATGATGACTATCAAAATAGCTTTATCATCATGACAACCAGTGGAACATCCCTTGTAACATGTCCATCTGTTTCTGTGTCTGCGCCTTACAGGTGTGTGCTGTTGAACTGCTGTATGTGTGCTGTTTGTCTGTCTGTCCACCACCGCGGTCTGCCTGTCTGTCCGTCCGGCTAGCCTGGAATGGGCCACAACTCCCAAAGACTAGAACATACCTCTTTATAACCTGAGCTCCGCCATCTGGACTCCGACATAATCACAGGTAGGAAGTAGAAAGAGCTGTTAAATGACCGCCCAGTTAATCATTCCAGTGGTCTATTATATTCTGATAACCAATGATGGCGGCTTTTTTTTTTTTTTATGTTAATGACACGTTTGTCTTTTAGAGTCAACATGTTTTGGAAATTTGACCTCCACACCACATCCCACATTGACACACTGTTAGAGAAGGAGGATGTGACGCTGACTGAGGTGATGGATGAGGATGACGTCCTGCAGGAGTGCAAGGCCCAGAACCACAAACTGGTTGACTTCCTGTTGAGACCAAAGTGCATGGAGGACCTGGTCACCTTCATCACACAGGAACCCAATACTGATGTTGAGGAGAAGGTTAAATACAAGTAAGAACAAAATGCAATTTGACACACATGTAGACATCACTCCAAGTCTCACTTAGTTTTGCAAACATTCATTGTGTGGGTATGGGTATGTTAAGGGTTGTGCAAGTTCAGAGAGAACTGAGTAAAACTGAATTTGCAATTCAGTTCACAGTATGAAAATGTTCATTTATGGACCGGATTGGTCACTGCAGAGCTCAATAAAAGCATTTTGGCAAACAAATGTTTTAAAAGTATTAGCTTGGAAATGATCGGCCAAATAAGCCTGCACTACAAAAGCCCTTTTTGACCCAATAGTTTAAGGAACTAAGCAGCCACAGGAACTAAACAAGAACCTAAAAGCAGCTTTTGCACATTCCTGTTTGCGTTTCCACCACATCTGAAGACCACAAAGCATTTATGTAGCTCTGTTGTGTTGGCAAAAAGCCTAAACTGTGTGTAAAGAACCACGGAAATTGGTCAGATAACACAAGAAGTAATTGTTTCACATGCAAGGAATGGAATGAATCTATGCAAGAGAGACATGCAGAGGTGGAAAAGCAGACTGAAAACTCCAGAACACCTGTCTCCAAAATAAACCACACAGTCCTGAGAGTTTTATGGTATTCAACGTAATAGCGATGGAACAAATAGCAAATGAAGTTTCTCTTGTTCACTTGCTTTGTTCTCTTGAGTCGCTGCCTCATCTTGCTTTTCATCTTTGTTGCTTTTACTCTCTTTGCTTCACACAGACACACTCCTCTTTATTCGCACAGAAACCAAACTATGAATTACTGTTTTTAATGTCAATGAATATGGAAAGAACTACCTTTTATATTGATACTAGTGGCACTGATTGTTCAGTGGAGTAACTGAAGGCTCTTATGGTAAAAAGTAGAGATGGTCAATTTTCACATCATTTTACACTATCATTATAATATGTATTTGAAATAAAAAAACCTCATAGGTTGTACATTTTCACATTACACAGTGAATGCAATTATGCTCACTTAGGAAGAAGTGGAGGCTTGTCCAGTGTAATCTGGTTGAGCGTACTGCTTTTGTTCTCTTCCAGGTATCCCAACATATCATGTGAGCTGCTTACATCAGATGTCAGCCAGATCAATGACAGACTGGGAGAAGATGAAAAACTGCTGACAAAACTATATGGCTTCCTCCAGAATGAGCCACCTCTCAACCCACTTCTAGCCAGCTTCTTCTCCAAGGTCCTGTCCATTCTGATAGGACGCAAGCCTGAACAGGTAAATTGGCGAGGATTAGTAGTATCGGGATACAAATTTGTCATCTGATATGATTTTTCCAGAAACAATACTAAAATGTAGTAATCAGGTCACATTCTCTGAAAGTTTTTGTATTTTCCGCTTTAACTGAATATTTTAGACTTGATTGACTTTAGATGGAAAGACTCCTGTGTACTGATTTAAAGGTGTGTATGGTTTGTTTGTCTGTTTTTGTAGATAGTGGATTTTCTGCGGAAGCAGGAGGATTTTGTAGACTTGATGATCAAACACATTGGGACATCTGCCATCATGGACCTGCTGCTCAGAATGCTCACCTGCATCGAACCACAACAGCTACGCCAGGACGTTCTTAATGTGGGTAGCTGCGGGACACCACTTTCTCAGCTTTGCTAAAACTGATCCCCATCCGCCATCTGCTCACTGATGAAGTTGTTTGAATCGTACCATCACAACCCAAAGAACAGGCCAATAAATAAAATTTGACTTATTGTGATCTGGCATGGCTCGGTAAACATTGGTTGAAGACAGTTGTCACTTAGGGTATGCTGTACAAAAGATAATTTATGATGCTCTTGTTCATTGACACCATAACATCAAGCCTTGGACAACAGGTGTTGATGTCATTGTTCTTTGCTTCTGATTTTTAAACTGGAAGAACAGTAGCGGTTGTTGAGAACATTTTGAAGTTGTTTTTTAAACTATCCATCCTAAAATGTTTCTAAATAAGCGAAGAACAAAGAAAAATAGATTTTGTAGTTAGAAATTATGGTTTTAATTTGTATCTACATCCCGTATTTCCAGCTGGTTAGTGAGGTCTCAGTAGATGTCCAGAGTAAAATGTCAAAGCAAGAGCTGAGGTTGCGTTATGTTGGCTGGTATTTGCATGCACACTTCATATATGCATTTGTAATTCAATGGTAATTTATTCTTTAGTTCTTTTTAGGTGAGAGATCTTGAGATGAATAAGTAGGATGAATTGGCAACATGGATTTGGATTACTATGGGGGACTAGAGTGTATTATTTCAGATGCTGGTTAATTTTGTAACTCAAAAATTTGGATTTGTAATTGGTGCTTGCTGCTTATTTGGCACACAGGCACATAAACCAGAATATTAAAGTCACAATAAACTTTTGTGTTTTGTAACATTATCCTACTTGCTGCACGAAGGCAATAATGAATTGGTAAACATGTCCTTTTTACTGTGAACTGAAGGCCTTGTTGTCTTAGTTTTCCTCCTAATATTTTGTGCTGTCTTGACTACCTCTCTGTTCTCTTTCAGTGGCTGAATGAGGAGAAGGTGATTCAGAGACTTGTGGACATGGTACAACCATCTCAAGATGAGGATGTGAGTTTCACACAGCACTGTTTCTGCTTGGCCAACAGTATGTTAAAGTCCACTGTGGGCTCTTGATGAACCAGGGAATG
Organism: Nannoperca australis; assembly: GCA_036023655.1. Classification (NCBI taxonomy): domain Eukaryota; kingdom Metazoa; phylum Chordata; class Actinopteri; order Centrarchiformes; family Percichthyidae; genus Nannoperca; species Nannoperca australis. The sequence continues at coordinate 8,357 of JAVQJD010056751.1, forward strand.
TTTTGCTAGATTTTCATTTAATCTTTGGAAACAATATGTGTTAAAATCGCCGACTTCAACCAAATTACAAAAAATGCACATATATCGCATTTTATTTTAATGGGCATTTTTTATTTGCATCAATGTAAATACGAATGTTTAATTAGAATATTTTCAGGAATATTAGGACTTTGGTTGTAGGATTGAATATGTTGAGTAAAGAGAGTCAAACTCTAAAACCCAAGATTAATGGTTTTGGTTTGTCCGCCTTTCTTGACATAGAGACACTCCAATGCCTCCCAGTCGCTGTGTGAGATCATCAGACTGAGCAGAGACCAGATGTTCCAGGTCCAGGGCTGCTCAGAGCCTGATCCACTACTGGCCACACTTGAAAAGTATGCATGCGTTTAATGACAAGATCTTACAGTCAGTACTGAACAGATCAAACCTGGTTACTTCTCCAGGTGTCTTTGACTGTGACCCGACCCTTGACAGCTACTAAGGTATTTAGCCTTATTAAATGTTCTTCAGGTTCTAATTACTGTACCGGTGATTTTCTCGTAGGTTACGCAGAGCAGTCATTTAGCTTTTATTTGCTCACCTTTTTTTCAGTTTATTTAGCTCAATGTGAGATGATACATTTATATAACAATGGCTATTGTCAGTTTTGCCTAGTAGGCTATTGAAAACAAAGCCTGCCCTGCAGATCTGGCAAATGACTCTGAAGCCTGCTTTCCTTTCATCTTCATGTCTGTTCTCCTCCTCCTCAGACAGGAAACGGTGGAGCAGCTGCTGTCAAATATCTTCGACAAGGAGAAGAATGAATCTGCAATTGTCAGTGTTATCCAGATCCTCCTCACATTGTTTGAGACAAGAAGACCAGCGTACGTACTATGGCCTCTGCCACTCTTGATCTTTTATTTTGACATTGGATATAAAGTAGCTGACAAGATTGTTAGAGAATGAGATGAGGACAAAATGCCTCAACCTACAGAATGCAAGTCTTAACCTGAGTTTTAAAATAAAAACTCGGGTTAAGAAATTAAAGTTATGACTTTTGTAAGTCACATATTGTAGAGTAAATTGTTAAAGGGTCGTTGTGGTTTAATACAGTATTTTTATTATAAATGATTAAACGCATTAAAAAATGATTACTACACCCTGATTTCATCAGTGAAGAAGTTTGGATACATTCTACAATTTTATGTTTACCCACCCCCTCCCCTATAATTACAATGAACGTTCCCACGACTTTGGCAGCTTCAGTGTCAGATTAATAACCCATATTATTTTCCCATTCTGTGACTTAAGGCAGCGGTCCCCAACCACCGGGCCGTGGACCGGTACCGGTCCGTGGGTCATTTGGTACCGGGCCGCAGAGAAAGAATAAATAACTTACATTATTTGCGTTTTATTTATTATCTGAACGATGTTTTATTTTGAAAAATGACCGGATCCCCTCTGTTATATCCGTCTATGACTCACTCTTGACGCTTGTCTCGGTCACGTGATACGCTGCCGATAAAATTAAACCCACAAGCTAGCAAAATGAGTAATGTTACGAGGACGCTGCAAATAAAGATGCATACAAGTACACAGTGGATTTACGTTTATTATATTTAGAAAAATACACAGTTTATATGCCGGTCGTTTCATTTTATTTTGTGTATTTATCCGCCACACCTTAAAGGCCGGTCCGCGAAAATATGGTCTGACTTAAACTGGTCCGTGGCGCAAAAAAGGTTGGGGACCGCTGACTTAAGGCACAGTTCAAAAGATTTGGCTTTACTACATTGTTTGGTGAGCTAATTTATTAGGTTCTGACTTTCTATGTTGTAGGTTTGAGGGTCATATGGAGTGCCCTCCTGGGATGTCCCACCCTTCATTCTCAGTCAACCATAGCATCCTGGAGGCTGTGAGACCCCGACTCAAAGACTTTCACCAGCTGCTACTGGAACCCCCAAAGGTAAAAACCACAAACAGCTGTGAGCTGTTTTTTAAATAACAATGTCTTGTAGATTACAGTTGGTCTGCATGGGACTATTTATTTTAGTCCAACCCATTATCAGCTGCTCAGGTCAGATTGAATTAGTGTGTTATAGCCAACATTTACAGTAGGAGTAAAACATTTCTTAGAACGCAGCTGAAGATGACAGATTGATTAGTTTGTGACAGAGGATCTTCTACCACATACTATAAAGATAAGTATGGTTATATCCCCATCAGTAGTGTGTATATTGAGCACTGTTTATTTTCTACCAACAGAGGAATGTGATGAAGACAACGTGGGGGGTGCTGGACCCTCCTGTGGGCAACACCAGGCTCAATGTGGTCAGACTGGTGGCCAGTCTGTTGCAGAGCAACACACACAGCATAAACACAGAACTCATTAACCTCAACACACTGGGAGTTATATTAGTGAGTACTGTGTATTTTGGGCCATTTTACCAGACTTTGTTTTCTCACTACCTTGTTACAAGGTAACGGCTAGATTTGATCTAAGATTGTGTTGTAAAGGATACATACAGTATGCTTAGTATTGTCTGTAGTTTATGCTTTGTCTTTTGTTGTTTGAACTCAATCCATTTGATCTTTTACAGCATTTTACCTGCTGTACTATCTGTAGCTATGCATTCACTTGTTTTAGAACATTTCATTGATTTTTAGGTTTAATTGCTTTTGCTTTACATTAGAAAGTTTGACACACACCACAAAGTTACTGTAACTGATAGGAAGAACCATGTCATAATAACGGAATGTTTCTTCAGTATTATGCACAATAAGAATTACACTGTCCAAACCATTTACTAATGTCTATCTGTTTATCTTACAGGATATGTATTTCAAATACATCTGGAACAACTTCCTCCACATTCAGGTGGAGATCTGCACCGCCATGATTCTGGCTATGCCCCCTGCCCTTAATGACACCCAGCCAGACACAGAGCAAGAATATGCAAGGGAGAGCATTCTCATCAAAAATGTAAGTTTGGAATACTAGAGAAACGAAGATATTAACGTAAGTTCTCAAATGTCTCATTACCTTATGTCATTGTTTAGTTCTGCACAAGCTTTTACCTATAATACTTCTATAGAAAAACTGCAACTGCTCCTGCGTTTTAGCAAACTAAAGCTGTCTTTATGTTAAAAATACTAGTATGAAGTAAGACGTGTTCCAATTGAACATTATTTCCTTTTATTTTTCTCCACCAGCTGTTTCAAAAGTGCCAGTTTATACAGAGAATCGTAGACGCCTGGAGCTCCAATGAGAAAGAACAGTGAGTATTCTGCTCTGCTGCAAATTAGACCATGAGTAACTTTGAGGTGTACCTGACCACATTATTGTGTTGTCACAGTAGTAGAATAGGGGAAAAAGTAGAAGACGACACCAAAAGTCCATTGCTCCTTTTACTAGATTTGTTAAGAGAGTGATGCTAGGCTTTAAAGATCAAAGTAAGAACTTGCATTGGAATTACCTGATAATTGTATTTATGTGTGATTTTTCTTTAGGGCGGAAGGTGGTAGGCGACGAGGCTACATGGGTCACCTCACCAGAATAGCCAACTCTATAGTTCATAACTGTGACAAAGGACCTAATGGCCCACAGATACAACAGCTCATCTCTGGTAAGGACTGGCTTCTGTCTGAGGCCTTATCTCTTTGTGCTCATCTGTCTTGTAAATCAGCTTGATCTTATTCCATTTTCAGACAATTGACTATTGTGTCGTGTGAAGTTCTCATGATGGTTGTGATTATGGATCACTTAATCTTTTTTTGTTTATCAAAATAACTAGTGGACTTGGAGAGTATGGTTCTTCAACAGTTAATATAAATATACAGTATATGAAAATAGAGTACATGTGACGTGTGTGACACAGAGCTCCCAGCAGAGGACCGAGAGACATGGGAGGCCTTTATTTCCGGGCAGCTGGCTGACACAAACAAGAGGAACACTGTTGACCTGGTAAGTAACGTTAACCAAACATGCACGTTAACACTGATATCAAGCTTAATATTTATTTCACGCTACATGTAGGGTGTACAATGCTGTTATTTAGACAGTGAGACATTTTAAATTGTGTTGGCTTTGTAGCACAGCACAAGTAAATATCAAGACCAAGGTATGTCATTATACCATGTTAAAGCAGCTATGCCTGTAGCGTGGTGTGGAAGGCACATTGAGGCAGTCAGTTGACTTTTAATTTCTCTTAGGCCAAGCCTTTCTGTTAAATTTCTTTTAGGTGAATACACACCACATCCATTCTTCCAGTGATGATGAGGTGGACTTTAAAGACAGTGGCTTTCACCCAGACTCCTCTCTACAACAAGTAAGAACTAAACACACGTACATGCACACAAGGCCCATAGCCACACAGACTTAGCAGATTTTTCTATGACAATCTTGAAAAGCTCTGTTGTTTTGCCATTTGAGCCTTTCTTTATAAGCACACATATTAGAGGCAAATCCTCTAATTCTCGTCAGAGTTGGTCATTGTGAGACAGTTTACTTTAAACTGTTAGAATCAGTTGTACTTGGACAAAATTTTTTTTAAGTTTGCATAAAAAGGAAATAAACCCTCAGCATTAGAGTACAGTTTCTTTTTTCATTCAACAAGCTCACCACTCGGGAATACAGATGTTTCCCTGCAGCCCTCGCATTGCTTGCTTGTTGAGTTGTAATACAACATGCAATGCTGCATATCCTCAAAAGTTCGTTTTTTTTCTCAAAGAAAAATACATAGAGCTCAAAGGCTACATGTCTGTATGAACATTCTTTTAAAAGATATTTTGTGACTATGGGTCATGCACAGTAACAATCTACAGGAACATATCTCTGCCATGTTTTGAATTGCTTTACTTAACTACTAATGTTATTTAGGCAACTGTACACTTTTAAGTTGAATAGACTTGACACTTTGTTTTTTAACTAATGTTCAAGCATTTGGGCATATAATTGTAAATGCATGTTTGTGCTGATTTAGTCATTAACCCATCTAGCCTATATGTTATTCATTCTGTGTTTTTCCAGCTCAGTATATGCATTTGCTATTTTCTGTACTGCAAGTAATGACCAGCTTTGTGTAGAGCCAAGACTATATCATTATCGTTGGTCCTGGGTTTTGCCAGGCCTTTTCTGATTATCAGATGCAACAAATGACGTCCAATTTTATTGAGCAGTTCGGCTTCAATGACGAAGAGTTTGCTGATCAGGACGATGTTGTGGAGTGAGTACTCATCCTGCATGACTGCACTTGCTGTCTAAATATGTTTGTGTAAAACTGAAGGGAAAGGGCACTACAAAGACACTACAAAGCTGGTTTTGGATTTGATTCCTATTCCAATACCTTTTTTATAGGTATAGGAAAAGCATTTTTACTAAGGAATTAAAACTAATGCCATTACTTCCAAGATATGTCTTATTTCCTTTTTAATGTGGCTCCCATAATAAATCAAAAATATGGCTTTAAGAGAATACACCATATCCAGCATCTGTGTTGTCCTTTGCTGTCCCTCTTTCCATTCATTAGGGCGAGCTGCTTCTTTTCCCATAGACCTTGGGTTTAGCATTATGCAAGATGAAACAAATGAGCTGGGTGAAATAAGCAATACACCAAAAAAAATGTTCAGAATCGATTCCTCAAGTCCTGACATTAATCCCTGTAATTTTTAATTGTTTGTTTTTTTTTGTAAAGAAACGTTTTTATACTCTTGTACAATAGATCTCCAATAGAGTAAGATGCAGATGTGGATTTATAACAATGGGAAGTCTAAAGTTCCTATTGTATTACAATACTTCCACTCAGTAGTAATGAGTAATGACTGGCAACAATAAACTGCATCGGAAAAGATCCACAAACGGAGAGCAGATAGAACACACGCCAACATTTGCTGTCTTAAATTCTCTGCCAGTTCTACATGATACTATTAAATACCAATGTTGGCTAAATAAAAGGTATGGGTTTTGAGACAAAAGTTTACGGAACAGTTGCGTTGGTGGACCTGATAATACTCCCACTCTAGTGAAGACTAAGGTCTGTCTTGTGGTCTTCCCATCTGTGCAGTCAAGATGCCTGAAACATATCTGACTTACCCTTCAAGTGTCAACAGGGAGAGGACTTGGATTTCCCAAGGCCTGAACAAATAAACACAGAACATCATCTGCACCCTTGCTGTGCTTTAAAACTTATTCTACAGGTCCGATAGTTACTAGGTGTCATGAATGCACAAGTTGGAAGGTAAAGTGGGATTAGGTGAAGAGTAATTTGGGAGACAATAACTGTCCTTATTGTGTTAAATATGTGCAATTTCTGTTCAATTCTCAAACTTTGAGAAGTGGGGGATAATCGGGAATGGGGATTGTTGGGTTCTGGTGTGCCCAGGAGTTAAAGTTTACTCTTAATTCCTCTTCTAATGTTGGTCATTAGTTAATTGCAGCCTCGTTCACTTGCTTGAGGCTGCTGTAGCTGTCTAGAATGACTCCTTGATCTTCTTATAGTGCTTATTAAAAGCACCGGTCGCAGATAAGAAGATCATTATTAGTTTAATTAAAAGATTTTCGGAACTGAGAGAGGCCCAGGATGTTTTTGCTTAGCTCAGCACAAAAACTGGGTGCTGGGGAGAAACTGCTAGCGCTGCTGTTCTTATCAGTTACTGTTTTGGTTATTAATCTCTGGGAAATTGTGGCAAGCATATTCAACAATCTTACTTCTTGTAGATCAAATGAGTTATTCAGAAAAGCATCAGTGGGTAAATTGATAATGAAAATAATTGTTACTTGCTGTCTCATTTATATACAGCTGAAGTTGTATTTTTCACCTTTGACAGAGCTAGGGTGGCAGTTTCCTTCTGCTTCCAGTGTTTCTGCTAAACTAGACTTAATCCTGAGCTGATATTAATCTTACATTAACAATTTCCCCAAATGTTGGACTTTTCCTTAAATGAATGAAATGCTGTTATAAATGTTGGATACAGAACCACATATTTCCACTAGGCATTGTTGAAATTGGCCATTTTGGCTTCCATCTAAAAGTGTCTTCTACCTGTATGTCTTCTTTGATCAGTTTACAACACAAAATATGCATGTAAAAACAAGTGGCTATCAAAATGTTTTTTCTCCAGCACTATCCCTATGTTACCATGAACCTGGCGTGGGGTGAGAGTAAGTTTTTCCTGCAGTATTGAAGATTGTTACAGCTGTGTGTTAGAGCCTGTCTGTCTGTCTGTGTGTTGCCATATATGTGGATGCCTAACGACCCTAACTAAACTAAACTCTGTTCTCTTTAACATTGCAGTATTCCATTTGATAGAATATCAGACATCAATTTTTCACTGAATACAGATGAAAGTGTAAGTACTTTGATTATTAACCTTCAATTCATAGGTAGTCAGTGAATGAGGGGAGAATGTAAAATTCTCACGAAACAAATGGAAATGTGTTATTTTATTAATATGGCATGTCTTATATTTCCTGATATTGCTGTTAACATTTATTTAGAATTTCAGTGTCTTTTAGACAAATGTATGTATGGCAGATGTATAGAATATAAGGATATCTGCATTTGAACCACATGCTTTGGAGCAAAGCATAAATGTCAAACTTCAAAACCTGAATATTACAAATACTGCACCAAAACCAAAATGTAACAGAACAGTGCCGCAGATGTAAAACGTAAGAGTGTTCTCTTTTTTCACATTTTGTCATGCTGCAGCATTATGCTAAAATTGTTGACATTTATTTTTCCCTCATCAGTCTACACTCAACACCCCATACTGACAAATATTTTTTTTACAGATGTATTAAACAAAAACTGAAATATCAAACTGACATAAATATTCAGACCCTTAACTCAGTTGAAGCACCTTTTGACAGCAGTTACAGCCTTGATTGGGTTCATGTCTGGACTTTGACTGGGCTACTTGGAATGTATACGGAGTTATCCCTCAGCCAGTCATGCAGTCTCAGCTGTGTGCTTAATGCCATTGTCCTGTTGGAAGGGGAACCCAGTCCGGACCAGGTTTTCACTAAGGATTTCTCTAAACTTGGCTGTATTCAGCTTTCCCTCATCCCTGACCAGTCCCTGCCTCTGCCCCCAACAGTACCTGGTTTCCTTCAGACATGACGCCTAGAATCGAGGCAAAGCAGTTCAGTCTTCCAAACCTTGTTTCTCACAGTCTGAGAGTCCTTTTTTTTGTAAACACCCCAAGTGGTCTTTCATGTGTCTTTCACTGAGGAGAGACAAACATCTGGCCACTCTGCTAGAAACCCAAATCAGTGGTGTTGCAGTGATGTTGACACTGTGCTCTTGGGAACCTTCAATGCAGCAGAATTGTTTTTTTTGTTTGTTTTTTTTGTGTTTTTTTTCTTCCCCAGATCTGTGCCTCAAAACAATGTTGTCTCTGAGCTTGGTAAGCAGTATCTTCAACCTCATGGTTTGGTCTTTGCTCTAATATGTATTATCAACTGTGAGACCTTATACAGACAGGTGTGTTGTAGTAGTAGTCATAGCTGGCTGTGGCTCATCCTTTGATCCCTGGGTTGGTGGTTCAATCGTTCCTTCCTGTCCAAATGTTGAAGTGTCCTTGGGCAAGACACTAAACCCTCAGTTGCTCTCCGATGCAGCACCTAGCATGGCAGCTCCGTCACCATCGGTGTGTGAATGGATGAATGTGACCAATCTGTTCAAAGCACTTTGGAAACCGTTAAGGTTAAAAACAAAATTATATAAGTGAAGTCCATTTACCACCGCAAAGGGTCTGAATATTTTATGTGAAGTGTAGTGTAGCTGTGATAGAATTTATACGTTAATGTCTGCTTCATGGCTGAGTGATTTTTGTTCTGCAGGATCCAACCCTAGTTTGTTTGTGCATGTACTGTACATATAAGCAGTTTTTTGTAAGTATGTGGCCCGTGTGTGTGTGTGTGTATGTGTTTATCTCCAGGCAAATATAGCTTTGTTTGAGGCTCGCTGTAAGGAGAAAATCCAGCAGTTTGAAGATGCTGGTTCAGATGAGGAGGATATTTGGGATGAAAAAGATGTCACCTTTGCACCAGAGGCACAGAGACGCCCCAGGTCAGCTAAACACATACACACAAGATGTTTCTCTATGTAATGGCATACTGAATAAACTTCTATTGTGACTTTTACACCTTTTTTTAAGTCCTCATCCATCTACCATAAAAAGTAAGAGCACCTGCCTTTAGCATTTCCCATTATACATAGAGGGTGAACTCTGTTGATGTGTGTCCACCTCAGGAGCTCAGGCAGCACAGACAGTGAGGAAAGCACTGACTCTGAGGAGGAGGATGTGAAAAGAGATCCATTTGAATCTTCCAACCCCAGCACCGACGACAGAATGGAAGTCGACACAGGTTGGTGTACCCAAGTACCACTCAAGATCAGAACAATAACAAATGGACCCAATGAAGAACATTATGTCCTCGTCTTGGTTTAGGATTCCAATTAGATTTTGAAGATTTAGTCCAATGAAGATCATTCACCATTACATTTGTAATGCAAGAACTATGATGTTTATTTTCCGTTCAGGTTTTTGTATGCCGTCCTGATGGTGAGGGTTATGGAGTTACTATACGGTTTTCTGTCCACACAAGTAGGGGTGTGGGCAGCATTTGAAATAGTTCAATGCCATTCAGTTTTTTTTTTTTCTTCAATACCTTACCTTTTCTGACTAATGTATTCTTTATCCTTATTTCTAGGACCAGTGTGGACAGCCAACTTTGACGACATCCCCATGGACACCGGTACATCTACAGCTCCAGCCTCTAGCCCCAACAACCCTGCTGCCTCCTCTCCTTTGTCCTCCTCCTCCTCTTCCACGGAAGTCCTCTCAGAGACAGCATGGAGCACCTCCTCTGCTGCCACCTCCAACTCTGAAACAGGCTGGGCTGATTTCTCCAACTTCACCCCTGTCAGGTAGGACATCTCGACAGACTTGGGTTCAGTTTTTGGTCGTGTGCCTGCAGTGCTGCAGCTACAGATGCTTGTCATCTGTTTCATTACCATAAATTGTTCTCTTTCAGCCCCAAAGACCCTCTGAGGTGCAACTCTCCTGTTGCTATGGAAACCAGCATAGAGACAATGGACCCTCTGGGGGTCAATGCACCCATGCAGCCTGAAGGTGAGATCAGTGCATGTCCAGGTTGACAAGAGAGACTTGTGTACATCCATTTGATCTTAAGACACACAAACACATACACACACTAGGACTCTCTCTAACATTCCAAACTATGAAGTTTAACCCTTGCTATTGTGTATGATTTCATTTTCTTTTCTTTCAGTAAAATCTAAAACAGTGAATGTATCTCCTGTCAGGGGAGCTGTTAGTTAAGTGTTGCAACAGCTTAAATGATCTTGACCTTTGTCAGATCTGACACCTCTTGTTGCCTTTCTTAACACCACCCAGACTGTGATGGCTGGTTGGGCACCAGTGTGGCTTCTCCCTCTTCCACCTCACCTAAGGATTGTGGGAGATCTAAAGCAGAGGAGGAAACACCCTGTTGTGAGCAGCGCAGCATCACGGAGACTGTCATCAATGGCTCTATGAAAGAAACGGTCAGCCTCACTGTTGATGCCAAGACTGAGACCGCTGTCTTCAAGAGGTTAGCCAAACACAACCACATAAACACCACATATACCTCTGTGCTAAATGACTGATGGGCATTAGTAGCAGTTAAGCGCTAATGTTGTGGTCAAAAGGTGAACACTTCCATGCTCTTACATTATGGTATCTTTACTAGAATGGCTACATGTCAGCATGTGCCTCATTAGTGTTGTCATATTTGTTTGAATGCCCTTACACTATCACTTGGTCACGGCTCCTTTACAGGCAGTGTTAAATTTAACATGGGCCCCGGGCCATTTAAAGACATCATCTACTGGTTGGACATTGTTTAATTAAAGTAATTAACTTGCATTTTAAGCATTATTCCACTACTGACGCACATTTGCTGTAACTATTTAGTTAGCTCTAGTGGACAAAATCATCAAGTGGCAGCCATGGGACAGACATTTATTCTGAGTGCAACACTCAAGACATAATATCAATAGCTAAATCAATTTGTTCTACCCCATGTGAATGAAGCTCCCACCTGTTTGTTCCTCTTTCCCACCTGGTCACCTTGTGTTCACGGCACCAAAATACTAGACAGATGTGCAAAGCCTGTTTCTAGGTCAGGGCTTTTTACTGGTTAAGTTGTCTTACATTTTGTGCTCATTCCTTTACTGTCTAATAATCGGTGGTGATTACAGCTCACATAACCCAGTGGCCAAAAAGAAAACTCCTCTGTTCCCTTGTTGATGCTGTATTATATTGTCTTTCTGTCTGTCTGAGTAAATAACAACTGTCTGATGAACTGAGCGACACTTACAACCTGAGCTTCCCCTCCTCTCTCTCTTGCTGTGCGTTGTGGGTGTGGTCTTCTTCAGAGTGTTGAAATCTTATCGGTATGTACAGCCAATCAGAGATCAGCCTGCGGCCGTGATGTAGTCTTGTTGTCACGTCAACCACCAACTTTTCTTTCCCAATTTTGATCTTCTTTGGTTTCAGCTCCTTGTTTGTTTATTTCATTATCTCCATTCTGCATGCATTTCTATCAAAGATGTTGTCCAAGTGCAGTTTTTTAAGTTGATTCAATTTTCAAATTACTTTTATCTTAACAGGCTTATTAACAAGACCAAACATTTTTTTTAAATGACACTAGTTAAACTGCCCCCAAGTTTTCTGATGATATATGATAGAACTGTTCAGTTAAAGGACACCTTTAGCCTCCCAAAATAAATGGCATTAATGTCAGTGTATACACAAGTGGAACTGAATCACGCCACCAAGCTGTGCGTAAACACACACACAGCCCCCCCACCACGTTGCTAGGCAACACAGTGCTTTCTGATGCTTCCAACTGTACAGTGATTTAAAACAATGACAAGTTTGTTGTTGTACTCACCTGTCTACAGCAAAGTCCTCCTTAATCTTCTGTAGGTTTGGCTTCTCTGCTCGTTGATTCTCAAAGCATAATGTAACCAGTCCACTAAACCCCTCTGTCCCACTGCTCAAAGTTTTTCAACACTTAAAGCTGATTGAGGTTCTGCACTCACGCCGTGTTAGGGTTAATAGGCCTAACACACCTCATTGAAGGTAAAAGTCCCAAAATGAATGCAGAAATCACAGCTGGAGGATCCACCATGAGCAATTTAGTATGTTAGTCAGATATAGATATAGATATATATATATATATATATATATCTATATATATATATATATACTTATTGACTTTGCACCCATGTATCGTGATTGTATCAAGGATGATAAGCATATCATCCCAGGCCTAAAAGCTTCTGACAGAAATATCAGCCCTATGGTTAAAAGAGTAACAGCCAAATTAAGCAGGAAAAACTAATCTTTTCTTTTTACCATTGCACTTTAGCATAGTAGCAATATCCTTCTAGTTTCATTAAAGGTTGTGTCCTGTTTGTACATTCAAGATGTGTGTATGATTTTTGTTAGTACTTGGGCTAAGACTAAGAATTGTTAAACAAGCATGAAGGTATCAATATGAAAGGTAGTGCATTTGGTGAAAAAGGAACATGTTTCACAAATGCAACAATAACCAGGTTTTTAATTGGGCACATCATCTTCTAGCGTAAAGCTTCTTTTCTGAAATAGACAAACGATGAGCAATGGTTAGGTAACACCTCAAATGTTGGATGTTTGTGGGTGTTTTGCTTTGATTGAGGCCTCATCAAGATTATTGGTGGTTCTCTGAGACAAAGCAAGACTGACGGCTGGCACAATTTTGGTCTAATCCGTTTCCAAATCAGTTTGTAGGCCTGCCTACATGTTGCTGACTCTGTAGCTACAGTGTCGTAGCTAAACAATCCAAACTGTTGACTTTCTCCATTTGCTGTACATTTTGATGCTTTTCCTACATACTGTTCACAGTTACCCATTTCAACACCTCCATCCTTTGTTTTACTGTGTGCTCCATGAGTCAGTTCAGCATGCATCACTGTTCACATCTCACTGTGTTCTGTGGGGAAGATGGTTGGTACCAATCACCTCATGTGGTATTAATGTATATTTGTTCGTGTGTGTGTGTGTGTGTACCTGTGTGTTCCAGTGAGGAAGAGAAGAGTGCTTCTGCAGAGAAATACTCAGTAGTGGAGTGTGTGGATTCGGAGAGAACAGGCTTCAGCAGCTCAGCGTTAGCTTGCTGTCCCAAAACAGGGTCAGACACACACACACACACACACACGCTCTCTCTCTCTCTCTCTGAAACAAGTGTGCACAGGCTCTGCAGAATTCAGCCCTTCTCATATGGATACGTTCACTTATATGCCATCTATGACCCTGGATTTTTCAGTGTGTGGTAAAAAGCTCTTCAAAAATCAGATAGTTTACATTCCTTCTTTACTGTAGTTTCTTTACTTTCAATTAAGAGCAACAAGCTATCAAATGTATTACGATCTCAATGCAGCCAGCAGCAGTGCTGGAGACCTTCATTACACTGTGCCTGTGACTGGAATAATTATAGACTTTCCACTGTTTTTGAATGAATTTGTGATTTTTTAAATGTTTAAAAATTGGTCACTTGGTTTCCTGTTAAGAATGCATTAGAATGCTCCAAATCAAAACGTAAAATAATCATTTTTTACATATTTTTACAAATGGTTTCCTTTTGTCAAATGTCTTTTTGCTCTCTAATTGAAAGACAAGTAAGCAATGTGCAACCTAAACATCCAGCCCACAGAGCAACATATGGAGCTCTGATTGCCCATCTGTCTGCCCACACCCAACAGCACCCTTTTTAAAATTTGTCTATCAATACCACAATATCAATTATATTTGAATCTGCACAAGCTACTAAACCAAATCTGTAACAGGTCTAGGTGTTGGGTCTATAGATTAAGGTAGCCCCAAAACCAATTTGAGGTATTGTTTTACAGATCCTGTAAAGGTAACACATGACATTCATGCACAAATTGGGTACGAAAGGAGCTTATCAAACAGCACAACACCCAGATCTGGTTGTTTCTTATTAAACATGTTTCAAATGTAATTATGTTGTTGCTGTTGAAGGAATGTATATCTTGGACTGTAGCTTACATTTGACCATCACCCAACAAGAATCATGTCCGCATGACTGTAGCCTAGCAATTTAGTTTCCTTTTTTCTCCTCTTCCTGTGTGTCCCATAAACAGTGAGAAGTGTCGGCCCACTGTGGAGATTCCCAATGGTCCTCTAGAAGAGATGTCAGCCATAGAGGAGGCCAAGTAAGTGTGACTGTGCTTGTGCACTATGTGTGGGTGTTGGATTTTGTGGGCTGCACCACTACACCAAAAAAGCCCTCAAACGTTATCTTTGGGTTTCTTCCCAGACTGGACCAGAGTGCCGTGACCTCAGAGCCAGCTGTAAATGGGCCGGCGTGAGGGTTGCCAATGCCACCCAATGGCCAGCCTGTTCTGCCATGCAAGGCCCTCCTCCTCGCCAGCCAGCGGAGGCCACTGCTCAGATCTGTACCAATCACATGCCCCCACCAGGACCAGCAATACTCCCATCAGCTTATCACAGACAGACGGATGGACAGGTGTACAGACACATGTTGAACTGAAAAGCAAAATGAGAGACATACTCAAATGGATACAGAATCATTTTTTTCTGCATTTGTTTATATACTATTGTTCTTATGAGGTGATGTGCGACTGATCTCTTGCCACTCAAAATTAAATAGTAATGTTGCTATAGTTAAAGAAATGATTGTATGAATAAAATATTTTATAAAAAGAAAAATGTATACAGAAACATAAGATGAATCACCACAGAAACAGGACCCGCCCAACCACTAAACTGTTACTGGCTGGATCTGACACTTTTGACAACAGTCCCTATATTTAACAGTCTCCCCCACTATTGGTTTTTGTCTCTGAGCAAAGCTTCTCCCACCAATTGAAACCCATTTTAAATGCTACACTTAGTTTTATTTTGCTGAAGCTATTGTAAATGTTTTTTTTTCCTTGTATTCTTCTGCATCCAGTTTGATTTGACAAGCTTTTTTGCCATCTTTTTTTAAATTTTTTATTATTTATTATGAAAGTAAGGTGATGGTTATGTTTTGTTACTAAAGAGCCATACCAACACACCCTCTCTAGATCCTTCTAGCAAGCTGCATTCATGTTAACTGGGCTCCTACCTCGCAGCTAGAAGGCTAAACGGGCGAAATGCAGTATGTCGTCACCACGACCTAAACTGGGAGGTGTAAATGCATTTTGAGCTTGTGTTTGAGTACCAACAAAACCTCTTCAGAACCACAGTCCTTTTTCTTCTTTTTTTATTTAAAGTGCTTTTTTCCCCAGTGGTTCTTAACTTGTGGGTCGTCGTATATACACACACTCATTTAGAGAATTCAATTGCAACGTGCACAAGTGGGGGTTTGTAGCTACAGCATTTGAGGGAACTTTGTAGGGGAGTGAAACGGCTGTTAGACATACTACATGCAGGAAGATGAAATGAAACTCTGCAAGATTAGCCGTAGCCCGGCCTCGAAGAGCCAGGTGGGATTCACTCACTTTATGAGAAGAATTTCTATCTGAAGAGAACTCGTTAAAATTGTCAATTTGGACAGTTGTAATATCTGCTTCTGACCAACTTCCAGCAACAGGTTTTTATTTTTGGACTGGGTTCAGACTGACAGCAGCACTGTGTGAAAAACACAGTAGCTCTCTTTTGGAGGTGGTGCAGGCCACGAACATGGCACTACGCTTTCTTTAACACAGTGTGATCTCCGACAACACACTGCTTTCCTTCCTGCATTGACTTTTATCTTAGCAAAAACCAAAGTAACCCACCACCACCAGACCCTGTGTGTTGCTGTGATGAAGTCCAGTTTGAGTAAAGCATCTCTGAGTTTGAAGCATTTTTAGTGCTGTTGTGAGTCTGAACACACCCTTGTTCCACCTCCATATTCTGTGAATCACCGCCTCTACTTGAAAATCCGCCTTCAGGAGGCATTGACTTTGAAAGACCTACCATGGTTGTGTTGACACATATTGTAGCTGCCTCTGTATATATGGGTTTTTAGTTTTAGTATGGTCTTCACCATTTCCTCAGAAAACATGTGGCTCTTGAGCTGCCAGATGCTTAACCTTCTTTTCTTCACATTATAAATAAAGGACCAACTGTTGCGATGGGCCAATTGTTAGTCTACTGAAAAGAAAATGGATGAGCTTGTCTCTATTGGCAGCAGATCTGGTGCAGCATTGCTGATGAATATCTGTCCACATTAGGTGAACTCTTTTGGCACCAATGCATCTACCTGTAGCAGGGATTTAAGTGGTTTAATGTTGCTAGAAATTACTCTTCTGCCACCTTCCTCCGCCCTTCTCTTCCTTTTCCCTCACCAAATGTGACAGGTTTTGAGAGAGAGAGAGACTAGTAAAATTTAACTCCACATTGTTTTGTCAGATTATTAAATTTCATCTTAATTTCTGAAGCTAAGTGGTCTATGTAGATGGTTTATTGAGCTTTTCTGTCATGACTGAGGTTTTTATTAGACCTCTTGCACAATCCATCCAGAGGTTTCTGTAAAGATTTTCCTGAATACTCTGATAATAGAACTAATTTCCAGATAGAAATCATTGTATCTCCATACAATTACCCATGTTTATGGATATCTTAATCTGAATTTAAATTTAATGTGACACTGCATCAGAGGGAAGTTGTCAGTGTTACATTTTACCAACATCTGAGGAGTTCCTGCATTGAACACTAGGGTAAACGTTAATGGCATTTTCAAATGCAACTTTGACAAAAGGTGGGCTGTGGAGAAGTTATGATTTTGATGGTGGCCATAGTTCAAGAGCACTGATGTCTGCACCGCTGCAAGTTCTGGCAGTCATGGAAAACCTGGAAAAGGTCAGTCATTTGTTTAATGTTTTTTCATTTTGAACAGACATTAGTAATACATGCTTTTGTCTGCAGCTACAATTGTCTTTCACTGTAAAAGTTAGAAACTAACACTATATTGCTATTTATTTTTCCTTATTAAATAAGAATTTTCAGAGCACTTGGGATGTTTCCCCACTATGTGCACCTGACCAAATACCACATGAGGAAGCAAACCCCACAATGTACTGTACTGAATTAGACCTGTACAATACAACGTGTATAGACATACTGATGATTTTCTTTGAGATGGTGTTACCTTGGAGGCATGTCACTGAAACAATGCAACACAACTCTTAACGACAGTACCAATATTGCATGTTTTCCTTGAAAGCAGATCCCTTTTTTTTCTACAGTATCAATTTGATTTTGAGACTTCAGCACAAAGATTTGATTTCCACAACTTAACAAGCATTATGCCTTACGATCTTGACAATGGCATTTTGACTAATAGTTTACATTACCCCAACAATGATGCAACTTTGACAAGAACAAACTTGTATTTGTAGTACATTTCTTGCATTAAAATACTAGTAGGACCTTTATTAATCAACTGGTAGAAACAAAGTACATTTTATTTGCCTGTTTCTGGTAAGACTATCAATTTACTAATATTGACCTATATTTGCATGTAATTGTACCTTAAACCTATTAAGCTCTGGGAAAAAATGTTTTGACAGTTTGGGTGAAATATTAAAATCCAAGGGTAATCATTTGCATCTTACAGTATGTTTAAATAACTCCACTGGTCCTGATGGGCAGATGGGTATTAATTACAATTGCTCATCTAGTTTATTGTTTTTGGCACAACATCTTAAAATTGTCCAAACAGATTAGAAAAATACACTTTCTTAATAATTAAATCCCACCCATGTTAGTCTTTCTCTAAAACATCATCACGGTTATGAGTGAGTGGAACAAACATTTATAGTTGTAAATTTGAAATTAAAAATACTAAATGGGGAGATCTGCAATAAGGTTATTATGACCTTTCTTTTTGTCTTTTGTCCCACTCTGTGCACCATCCCAAATGCACCTGTGTTCATGTCTCTGGGTAATATTCCCTGGGTTTCGCCTCTCAGGCAGCCTATTTCCTAACGGGGATTTTTTTTAAGTTAAGGTAAGATTCTAGCTGGACTAGCATACACGTTTACTCCCCATAGCTAACAGTGTTTAATCTTCAGATTTATGACCAAAGCTTGATTTTCTTCTCCAGTGAGCTGTTGTTAGCAGAACGCCGGAAGCGCGACTACCTGAAAGACGTAGCTCGAGGCGAAATTCCCCCCAATACCGTCATTACAAGTTGTGTTGACAGCTACAGCTAGCCCGATGTTAGCAATATTGCGTCAAGATCGAGTCTTGGAAAATCCCTCACCGACTCTCATGGTCTTACACATCTGGTGGCCATCTTTCATTCATGCAGTGTCTAGTATCTGTGTGAGACATGCAGGACAGGTATAGCGAGATAGGCTTTGTCCAGCAAATACTCGGTTTGAATTTAGTGCCGAGAAAAAATGGCACCAACCGAGGAAACGACACATCTCTCAGCGACTTCTCAGGTGGGCTAACGTGTACTAGCTTGTTAGCTACAAAGGCTTTGTATCAGTGCTGAAATACTTGGCTGTAATGCTTGTATAGGTTTGGTGAATATCACACGAAGTCTAGTCTAGTCTAACGTGGCTAGCTCCCGTTAAAATATATCACTTAGTTTGTACGCGTTAGCATTGTTTAGTTTCTGTACATTAGTGAAGCTAGTTAGCTAACTTCCTGCTTCCTGTAAACGGTTGTTTTTATAGTCTGACTTATTCCAAGCGTTGGTTTACAAATGTGTGGAATTATTTCCGATTGAAAACTATCTGAAAAGTGGTTACAATCATATCAGATTTTTGTTGTTATAAGATTGCATAGCATTTTGTTAGCCGTTGGTGTGTGTACTTCCCTGTGTACTGTAGGGAAATTGAAGTAAGATATGTTTGGCTGTCCATTGCTTGTATATTTGTGGAATAGGCGACAAGTGAATAGTGAATATTCGATAGCTAAGCGTCTGTTTTAAGGCTTTTCTTTATATAGTTTAGAAATGCGTAGTAGTGGTGTCAGTGGAACTGACTAGTGTAACTTAACAGATACGTGTGTGGGGGTTATATAAGATACAGTGTGTGGACATAACAGCATGAACACTTTGTCAAGGTTTGAGCAGCCAGGTTCACTTGTTGAAGTATATAGTTGTTTTGCAAGAGATGTGGCACTTAGTGTAATTTATGTTGCACTGAAATGTTATATTATAGTCTGGGATCCTGTGTAATGCTGTGATATACAGTATCTTAATCTTGATAATGATAGTTTCCAGCTTTTTTACCATTCCAGCTGAGTGCATTGAACATTTAATTGTTAATCATTTCCATAGTCATAAAACCGTAATTTGTACCGTGGAACTGTACACTATGTGATGCGTGACTGCATGATCGTGTGTTTGTCCAGAGATGTGGTATGGTGTGTTTCTGTGGGCGGCAGTCTCCTCTCTGGTCTTCCACCTGCCTGCAGCTCTGCTTTCCCTCGCCACGCTTCGCCAGCACAAGATGGCCCGATTCATGCCTATTGCCATCCTCCTCATGGGCATCGTGGGACCAGTTTGTGGGGGAGTCCTCACCAGTAAGTCTTCTGCATATATATATTAATGTGTATTTCTGCTTGTGTTATGTCCCGATTTAAGTTTTTTTTTGTTGTTGTTGTCGTTCAGAGTCCTTCAGTATTGGGTATGTGCTGATATCAAGGCTGATCCAATGTCTATTTAATGTAAATGACTACAGCAGCATAGGAAAAGCAATATTGATTATCTATGTATCTGTCACATTGCAATAACAGGTGTAGCCTCTAAATTTGGCACAGAAGCTGATTTTAATTAAAATCCCGAAGGTCCTATTAAGTTGATCAGATTAAATGATTTATTGATGTGAATGAAAGTTTAACTGGGACTTCTGAAAGTGATGTGATGTGACACTGTGTCACTTTTGGTGGAGTTGTTGGAACTGCAGAAACACAGAGTGGAGCTTCTTCCCTCACAAATGATCTTTTGAGGAGTGGGCTCACTTTCACTCGCACATCTGACTGGAATAGATGAGTTTGTGTGTTTGGCGTGATGATGTTTGTCCCGGACAACCGCAGTAGACTCATTTAGCCACTGGTTAGCTACTGTCTTTTTTTTAAAGCTTACTTAAAATTCAACAGTGAGGTATTTACTGACATATTTTATGTCGTAGAACAAAACGTGAAAAACCTTTTTAAGCTTTTGTAAACCACAAACCTAATTTCAAAAACCCATTTACAAAAGAACATAGAGGTTGCTAACTAATTTCTGGGTTCTAGGACTGTAGCTAGCTTAAAACCTTAGATGTCAGCATGTCAAAGGATTATCTTTGCACCCCATGTTTACCAGAGAGGACAAACTCAATAGTGTGGGTCTATCTCAGTGTCCCTTCTCAAGCTAAGTTACTGTAGTTGGCTAAGGCATTGACAAACATGCTGCATAGCTTTTTGATTTAGCCACATTCCTCTACACAAGCTGCATACTATCAGAATGCGTTAACTTAACGTACGGTGATACACTAAAACTAACATTTGGATATTTGACTGACCAGTGACAAAAATAAGTGTTCCCATTCTTCCTGCTGATGCCTCACATCTGGATCCACTTTTGTCTTCTTAAAGGTTCCGTTTTTGGGTTAGTTTTGGGTTCTTTACCTGTTGATAGTGCATCCCACCCATAGACTGTATATAAAGACGGACGACGTGACAGCTCCCCGAAAGTGAAGCCAAAACATCTCAACTGCCGCGGGTGGCTGGCTGAAGTATATGTCAGTATAGGTTGGTTTTAATTAGTTGATGCTATAAAAAGGGGTGTATGGGCAGGAACTCGATACTGCAGCTCCACCGCGGATCACTTCTGCACAGACTCTGGCTCCAAATGACATCACTAGCGTAAGATGGCAGCTCCCATACCCAGGATATTTGAGGGAGACATGTCGTCCATCTTTATATGAAGTATATGATCCCACCACACAACAACTTTTAGACACCTTTCTGTTGTTTACTAGCAGACCCAAGTGGCACGAAGGAGCCTTTATGCAATACAAAGTCAATGGAGAGTGATCAATTGTTTTCCCCTCCACTGTGGACGGATCTTAATTGTGCTCTGTCACTATAAAGGACAGCACCAGCAGGCTGTGGTGGACCAATCGCAGGAAACAAAGGATCTGTAATTGATCCAGTAAAATGTGCCCGGATTGGGCAGATCTCTAGGTTATGATATATTAGTGAACTGATTTTGTAACTGGAAAAGTGTTTGGTAAAGAATGATTGATTATATTTATTTTGATTTAAAACTCATAAAATCATTTTGGTTCAAATGTATTGCTTACTTATCAGACATTTGGTCAAACTGATCAATAAAGCTGTTGAATGCTTGTGTTGTTTTCTTATTTCTTTAAGGTGCAGCCATAGCAGGCGTGTACAAGGCAGCAGGGAAGAGGATGATCTCTTTGGAGGCTCTTGTCTTCGGTGTTGGACAATCGTTTTGTGTCCTCATCATCTCTTTCCTCAGGGTCCTTGCCACCCTTTAGCAGTGCTGAGGTCTGACACCAGCGAGACCTGAGTTTATCATGGTACAAGACTAGATCCCTGACAAATCCTGGGACAGATGTAAACCAGTCACGATGTCATTTCCTAACGATGGACCAGGACCGGAGCAGGTTTTCTTCAACTGTCAAAGAAAGAGTGTGTTGTGCAGCACTAAGCCTTCTGAGCTGTTGTTGAGCCATCTGTATGATGTCTACTGTAGGACAGCACGCTGCTGCGTTCACATCATAGAGCAGCCACACACTACATACAGCATTAGCGCGTCCAAAGTTAAGAGAAAACCTTCAATCATTTGTAAATGACCTAGCATTTCCTGTGTGGTGTGAACGCAGCAGGATGCAGTTCCTCTCTGTTGCCAGGGGTTACAGGTTAGCAGCAGGATGACACTAACCTTTCTCAGGGGCTGTGTGAGTTGTCTCTTTCACTATGAGTCTGACAAACGTCTGACTCCATATAATGACTGCAGAGAGAAAGATGAACGCTGTTGCGGGAGTAAGATGGTGGTTATATGCAAGCTTCTGGCTTTTCCCCGTGAGGCCTTAATTTCTATTGTCTAACTTCCAAAGTGGTGTTTCTCTTCAGGGCTGTCTTTCTTTAACACTCTGCTGCTGCTTTTGTTCTTCCTCATACTTTCCGTTGAATTCATTGACTTTTTACTTGATCACATGATGGTATGTTTTACAGGTGTCATTTCATGGCAATGAACTGATTTGTATATATTCTAAATTATTTTCAGGTCTTTGAAGCTTTTCAATCTTTATGACCAAATATACTTTGCCATTTTATTCCCTGGCACTAAATGTGCATACAATGAAGTGCACACTGTAGTTTTTATTCCTTCAGTCTTCACTGACACCTTTTTAGTTGCTTTTGGGAGCTGACAGGTGCTTTTGAAGTGGCATCATATGTGCAACTGGCATATATAGACATAAGTTAACTCTACGTGTAATACTTTTATTTATTTATTTATTTTTAAAAAGAGCTTGCAAGTGATGCTGTTAGCTTCTTCATGATTTCCAGCTAGCTTCTAGCTGCTGACACCACCTGCAGACATGGATTTATTGGTGGCCCGGTCTGACAGGAGTCACTTTTTACAGACACCCCCCACCCCAACCCTGACCAACACGGGGTCTCTCTACAAGAAATTAGGTTACATTCAGCAGCCACCGTAAGGCCCATACCTTTTGAGTACAGACTGGGCTTTAATGGTGCAGATTACCAAACAAATATGTAAGTAATCAAATAACCACAGGGGAATTGCCACACAGTGATTAAGGGTCTGGAGCCCTGGGGCAGTTGCCAGCTTCACCCAGTGGAGACTCTAGGCCTGACTATGAATGTAACAGAAACGAGACCCATGGAGTTTTCTGTCCGATCCCAAGTGTTTCTTCTTTGGAGTTTTCATTTAATTCTGGTGCAGATTGTTTTGCACATGACATTCCAGTTAGAAATATTATTTTCCTATGTTTCCCTGCTTATTCCACAATGATGTCATCCTGTGATGAAGCTCAAACATGAGGCCACCCCCACCCTCCGCCGCAGCCACACTGAAATATCAACATCACCGCCTGACATGCAGCTGTATTTTCACACTAGCATCATTTACATCTTGTGAGCTAGTGGGCAAGTGTTTCTGTTATCTATAGTTAGGTACACAGTACACAGTTTTAACTCATGCAGTAGTTAACAGAGAGCAAACAGAAGATATTCTCATAATCCCCCCAAAGAAGTTCTTTAACCCTCCCAACCAAAGGTGGCTGGAAGTCTCCATGTGCGCCCTGTACTTCACTAGCTACACTTAATCTCTGTTACAAAGAATCATCTGGAAGTGCACAGAAATATGCAACAAATCAAATTGACACTAGAATGTAGACTTGGTTGGCTTGAGTTTAGTTCTGGGAAGTAAACTCTGAAAGTAGGAAAGGCCACAATCAGAAAACAATGAGTTGACTTGATGACTACACGCTGAAAGTAAGGACAAGACTACCAAAGTTCAGCACCCATGGGACCAATAATGGCACAGCACCCAAAATGATAGTTAAACTGAAGACTTCAGAGACCAACAGGAGAGGTTTTTTTTGCAGACGTCTTCAGCTTTTGGAGCTTTGGAGATGAGATTCTCTGCCGCACCAAGCCACACACAAATGTTGTCATATCCGTGAACGTTTGAGTTAGCTTTTCTTTCCAACTTTAGAAAGCTCAGAGTGTGACGGCATTGCTATGTACATATGTTGGAAAGTGCATTCCTTAGAAGGGAGATACATGAAAGTATACATTTCTGGTCCAACAAAGTCTTGGTGACTCAGTGAAAAATCAAAGCACCTCATTGAAATGTCTGACTGGTGCAGAAACACATTAGCCTGGTTTGAAATGAACTCTTGTCAAGCCCTTGGCCTTGCTTTTAAGCTGTACATTTTGAAGAATGTTTATTTTTTTATGGTTGTGTAATTTTGCTCTTTGAGTGTGTGTGCTCTCTGGTTCTGTTACAGCAGCACATATCGGCAGGTTCATACCTTGACGATATGTTCTTTAGCTGGTACTTAGCGTAACCTTAAAATAAGTCTATGGTAATTGGGAAAAACCACCAACAAGAGGTTTTGTGAGTATGATTTTGGAACTTCGTGTATTGAGAGTAAACCTGAGACGTAAAAGCACATGCTTTTATGTGAACTGTTGGAGACAGCAGTAAGTGGCCATGCTGGACTGTCTCAAACCAAGTTCAGCCTTTGAATTCACATTAGTCTCCCAGATGGGCTTAAAGTCCATGTGTAAATGTGGATTCACAGAAATGTTAAGTCAGAACACTGAAAGAATAAGTAAAAGGAGCAACACTAATCTCCCCTCTCAGTTGTTACACATACCCGGCCTGTTTCCACTAGGAAAAGAAAAGGGGAAAAAAAGGGAACATTCACGAATGTTAATCATGCTAAGTCAAACTTGTACAAGACTAATGCAGTCTAATTGAACAGTCCTGCAGTGCACCCTCCCTTCATGAAGGCTATAGTAGTTAACAATTATTATTCTTTGTCCAAATAAATTGGACTTGCTCACAAACTAATTTGGCACACGTGTCACAAATAGTGAAAGTTTTGATATTTTAGGGGTCTCGTACGTGTGTGGCAAAATGGCTCAGTGGCATTACATTTACGAGTTTCGCCATCAAACAGGAAATGGTTTGTAACTGGACTGTACATTGTCCAAGAGGTCTCAAACTTACCATGTTTTATGGCCCTCCCCCTGCCCTGAAAGCATCTATATACACATTTTTGGGCACAGTCATAGCACCACCAAGTGAGAACAGGAAGTTGCAGGTCCTATACTTTTAATCAATATTCCTACCAGGTTAACCAGATCCACCTCAAATTTAGCAGTCAGCAAAGTCTAAAGCCATCTTATGAAATTTCATTGTAGTCATGCTGGATGTATTCATGTAAGTTCTCTCCGATGGACAACCACACTTCACGTGGAAGGGCCAGTCAAAGTAAATGTCAGAATAAAAAGACACAATTCGAGGTAGAATGCTGGATATCTGCTGTAATAGAACCTTTTATTTCCACATGGTTTGGTCCACATTCCTGGACATATTTTGTTCCATTTTTACCACATGATTCAAAAGGTTTTAAAAGTTGATTTTATTAGACTAAATTAAGTGCCAATTGTTAATATTTTCATGGAATAAAAATGTTTCAACTATAATGTTGTGGTGTGGAGTTCATGTCCTTTGACCACCTCTAGTGGTGACCAGTAGGAGCTGCAGCAACACTAACAGCCTTTAAACCATAATTTCCTTTCCCTCATCCTATTGGTTAGAAATGGAATTGCCCCTCAATAAACCACTGATAATGCATTTTAAATGTCCCACTACTGCTAGCCTTAGCGGTCTAACCCTCCTGTTATCCTTGGGGTCAATGTGACCCCAGGCTGTTTTAGCAGTATAACACATATGAATTTATATTATATATGTTTTGGCTGGTATTCAAGTCAATATAACTTGCAATTTTATAACTATAACGTTCAATAAACGTCCCTCTGCTTTAGGTCCCTAATCTTAATATGTTGTTAATAGTGTAGGGTTCAGGTTAATACAGGGACACAGTAACAAAGCAATGCATGTCAGGGATTGGCAGGTCACTGCATGCTTTTACTTCAATTTAAGTTAAAGAACACGTGACACAAAGTAGAAACAAATATTTTCTCTTCTATCCCCCACTGATTTCCCGACCAGAAGAGGGCTCCATCAGGCTTCCAATAAAGCAGTTACCCCCCCTAAACTCCACAGAGAGGGTGTCTGCCCCCCCACCACTTAAATTATTTAAATCAAATGTAAACAGAAGAGGAGTTGCATATAAAAACTGTTATACTGTACTACTGTATGTTCACCTTCCTCCTGCTCTCTCTCTCCTGCCCCCCCCCCGCCCCAATTTATACAACGTGAAAATTTGAGATATTCATATGGAGTGAGTTAATAATAGCAGTTATGAAGTTTTACAGTCTTAAATGGAAATGTAAGATGTTTCTGTTGTATTTGAAAATTGTACGTACACTTAGAGGGAGGCAACCAAAGCGTTTCTGTTATCAGCAGCAGCTCAAAGGTTGGCCGCTGATTAAT
>JAVQJD010056752.1:0-16937 GCA_036023655.1 Nannoperca australis
ATGATGAAGCCCGTGTGAATAGCGAGGGGAGTGGGTATGGTAAAATGATAAATTATGATAAATAAGGCCATAGCATAGGCATGAAGAAGGGGAAATCACTAGTCTAATGCACCATGGTGAGTGTGTGTGTGTGTGTGTGTGTGTGTGTGTGTGGGTGTGTGTGTGTGTGTGTCTGTGTGTGTGTGTGTGTGTGTGTGTGTGTGTGTGTGTGTGTGTGTGTGTGTGTGTGTGTGCGTGCACATGCTTGTTTAAGTATAAATGAAACACTTTGTGATGGAGGGTGTGGGTGGGGCTTAGTGGAGAAGCCTCTGACACTCTGTTGACCTCCTCCCGCCTCTTCATGAGGTTTCTGGCCTGTGGCTGCACACAGTACCTTACAGATTTGTGACCTATGAATAATGTACAAGAATGACTATCTTACATGGGACATAACTCTAAAATAAGGCCTATTTTTGTACTATATGGATGGTGCAGTGTAATTTTCTTGTAATTTAAAGATTCTTTTGCTCTTGTTTTTCTCCTTTTTATTTAATTGATGTCAATTATAGATTCTACTAAAAATAAAGATCTATGCAAATTTGAATGTGTTTTTATTAACTTAAATGTGCTTCAAATAAACTGCCTCAACACGTTTTTACTATAAAAGGAGGAGAAAATGTCTCTTATGGTGGAAAAATTACAAGAGGCTTAATGTAGAAACTGTTTCTTTTTTTGCCATGTACAAATACAAAATACAGTACAATAATAAAGCATAATGTTGAGGCACGCTTGTACTTTAATTCAGTATTTCCATTTGATACCTTGATAAATGCAATGCAATGTTCTAACATCAAGTTTAGTTTCCAAATTCTTGTGCAGAAATCTTTATTCTTTCTTGTTTCAAACAGACATTTTTAGACCATTTTTAAACACAACATTTTACATAAATTTGATGGCACTGTAGTATTTACAAAAATATAGTGACCCGCCGTCAGTGGTGAAAGAAGTGCTCAGATATTGTAGAAATACTCAGTTACAAGTAAAAGTCATGCACTTATGCAGAAGTACCGAAAGCAGAAGTATTCATTGTGCATAATGTCCCATTTCAGAATAATGTATTATTATTTGATGCATTAATGTGCACATCACTTTAATGTACAAACTACTACTACTTCCCACCACTACCTGTTCTTAATGGACAAGACTAAGAATCTACAGCCAAGCTAGCAGCTCTGTGAGGCTGTACATGAACAAAGTGGTACCTTGAGCTAAATGCAAACATGCTGATTTTAAGCTGGTATCATGTTTACCACATTCACCATTTAACCTTGCTAACATTTGCCAATTAACATAAAACAAAGTACAGCTGAGGCTGACGTGACTGTTTTTTTCTTTGTAGGTATTTGGTTATAAACAAAAGTATTGGACAAATTATAAAGTTGACCTAATGATGGCACTAAATGAAAAATCACTAGAGATCACTAAATAGATTACAATTCATCCTGAGGGGGAAATGAATGTGTGCACCAACATTTCATGACAATCCATCAGTTGTTGAGACCCTTGTGGTGAGAAACCAACCAGCACTTACATCCCCAGAGAGATGCCGCTAGCATGGCGACAAAGGATGCAGCTATTGCAGAAGTGTCATCATGTTAGTTTGTGAACTCTTCTTCACAGGAATGTCAGCTCATTTTCCCAGAATGCTGCAGTTATATGGTTTTTAACCTGCGTGAGTCTTCTTATGTTTTGCCAGTTACTGGTGCATCCACACATTTTGCAAGGATACAGTTTCTCTCCTGTGTGGATTCTTTTCACGTCAGACATCTGACCGAATATTTTTCCACAGGTGTTACACATGCACGGCTTCTCACCTCATGTGAAGTGTCAAGATACTGTTCCACTTGTAAGATCTTCCACATATTTGATAAAAACGCCTCTTGTGTGAGAGGAGCTACTTTGGTTCCAATACAACTGATATGTTGACTATGGGCTTTATCTCTGTTGCACTCAGAGTTTCATCAGGACTCAAAAGCAGTCAAGATGATGCTACCAGTCTTCAGTACAAGCTGCTCTCCCTCCTGACTGGTGCACAGTCCCTCCTGTTCCACTTTAATCTGTGGAGGCTCTGGGTCCTCTTGATCCACCCTGGGGTTCCTCTCCTGGACACAGAGCTGCTGCTCAAGTAGCACCTCCTCCTCCATCCTTCTTACAAACACGCTGCAGTGGAAGCTCTGGAAGAAACAGGGACAAAGACAGGGGGTTACTAGAGGACTAACGGATATTTGAGCACATAAATACACTACACTGAAAGCATGAGGATGTTGTATGAGTCTAATTACATAGCTATCCTGTGTAAGTATGGAGTCCCAAAGTGTCCAATATTGATATAATAAATAAGTAATTATATAATAAATAGTAATTTAATTCAGCGGTCCCCAACCACCGGGCCGTGGACCGGTACCGGTCCGTGAGTCATTTGGTACCGGGCCACAGAGAAAGAATAAATAACTTACATTATTTCCGTTTTATTTATTATCTGAGTCTGAACGATGTTATATTTTGAAAAATGACCGGATTCCCTCTGTTACATCCATCTATGACTCACTCTTGACGCTTGTCTTGGTCACGTGATACGCTGCTGCTAAAATTAAACCCACAAGCTAGCAAAATGAGTAATGTTACAAGGACGCTGCTAATAAAGATGCATACAAGTACACAGTGGATTCAAGTTTATTATTATATTTAGAAAAAAACACAGTTTTTATGCCAGTCGTATCATTTTATTTTGTTTATTTTTCCGCCACACCTTAAAAGCCGGTCCGTGAAAATATGGTCTGACATTAAACCGGTCCGTGGCGCAAAAAAGGTTGGGGACCACTGAGCTAGAGGACCTGGTGGGTGGTAGAAAACAACAAAAATTATTTTTATAGGTTCAGTTACCATGGTGAAATGGTATTCATATGAGTTAACCTTGATATTTAGTGGTGTGGGTGTGTATTTTAAGTGTGGTGAGAGAAGCAAGAGAGAACCTGTCCCGCCACCTCGCCCAGATGAGCGGGGTGAGTGGGAGAATGAGTGTTTGACGGAGAGGGCAGCTGTTGTGAAGCTTTCTTTATGTCTCATTCATTCACATCCCTCTCTCTCTCTGCTTCTAATCAGTGGATTATGGGCATTTTCTCTTTCACTTATCCAACCAGATTTTGCCACAGTCTCCATCAGCCAATGATAATGCTGCTGCAAACTTTAAATGTTCTACTCTCACTTAATGACAGCTGTTATTTCAGTGTGGACTCCATTTTTCCCCCCATTTTCAGACTCCGATCACCAATCAGTGGCAAATAGGAATTCTTGATCCCTGCATAGACGGAGCAGAACAAGTCATGGTAGATAATGAAGGCTACTAGAAACTCACCGATGGCAAAGGAGTGGCCTGGTGTAGCAGATGAGGTGGGGTGAGCAGCAGAATGAAAATAGGTTTCATTATATACAGATTTATCTATTTGAGGAGCACAGATATTACTGGCGATTTGACAGAAGATGTGAGCTGCACCACCCATCAGTTACTGTAATGTGAAATGGATATGCTGTGAATTTGAGTGTGTAAGGTGGGAGTTTGAAGCAGGGATTGTTTTGGTGGGTGACAAAGGGGGGATGGGTTAGTCATTTCATCCAATCAGAAGACTTTGAATAATTAAACTGATCAACTTAATTAGCTCAATTAAGTTGATTTGACCATGGAACATTGCCATATGGCACAAGGAAACAAAAGAGGGGGGAACTAATCAAATGGAAAATAATGAGGATTTTAATTAACTGGTTCCCCAGATGTCAGCAAGCAGGGATGTGGAGTTGTAATTAAAAAGTCCTGTAGTGCTGGCAACATTCTCTCCCTCTCTGTTTTAATAACGGCAAGGGCTCCATCCATCTAATTAAATCTGTAAATGAATTAGCAACATTGAGGGTCCCTGTTTGAGTTTTACACCCCACCTCCTACTGCAAACCTCTCAGATAGTTCTCATATTCTGTAATAACAGGAAGGAAAAGAAAAAGAGGCAGACGTGGGATAGAGGACCATTACTCTAAACAAAAGCACACAGTATGTCAGTCACTCAGACGTGTTGTGTTCATGTATGCATGGATTCACATGAACCTTTACATTCCGGTACATACAGAATAGAGTGCTGCCCGGGACGATGCTGCAGAACCAAAGCTCAACTAGTGTTTGAGTGGGTCCAAGGTAAACACAAGCACGGGGCTCCCTTTTTGTTCAACCCCTGTTTTTTTATCCCATCTTGTGCTGCAAAGATGTCCAACATACTGTGTATCTTTTATTTGATCTTTGGGGAAACAAAAATATATGAGTTAGAATGTTTCCACGATTCTTTTTAAAAAATAAGTTTACAAAGACACCTACGATTCAACTGTGTTGTTCACATACATGCATGCACAGTTTGTGTGTACCTGGAGGATTTGGGAAGGGGGAAAACACAAGAGTTCAATGGTTCAGATGGAGTTTTGTGCGTTGTTAATAATATGATTTATCCTTGCTGTGGGTAATGGAACAAAAAAGGCAGAACTGTAATGCACAGTGCAGCTCTAGATGGTGTACCGCATGCACAAATGAGAGCCATCTGCAGCAGTGATTCCCAAGGGTCGTACCCCAGGGGGTACTTCTGTAGTTACGAGGGGGTACTTCTTCAGTTACCAGGGGTACTTCTGTTGTTACCAGGGAGTACTTGTGTAGTTACCAGGGGGTACTTGTGTAGTTACCAGGGGGTACTTCTGCAGTTACCAGGGGTACTTGTGTAGTTACAAGGGGGTACTTGTGTAGTTACTAGGGGGTACTTCTGCAGTTACCAGGGGGTACATGGAAAGAATATGGAGTAGCTCAACTGATTTGAAAAAACTGAAATTATGATTTGATTAAAAACATGATTTCCACATACAGTAATAACTTGTTCAAGTTCTTTATTGTCGTATGCACAATCAAAATAACAGTGAGCATCACTGGCAATGAAATTCGTAGTTGTCAGGCTCCCTGCAAATCACACAAGTGAAAACAGATCTAAGACATAAAACAAGAAAAATTGTTTCTTTGAGTCTGTTACTGAGCTTACTTCAGATTATCATCGTCTGTGTGAGGCAGCACTCCTGGTGCCACCAGTAAGATAAATCTGGGAATACAGGAAAGTAATTCTTGAAAATAACCCCAGCAGATAATTTACAAATTATGTTGGTTTAATTTGCTGTTTATGTTTAATATTTTCTTTGCAGACTAATGTAACATAATAAGTACAAAGTAAAGAAGAATGTGCATGTTTATGTTCATCATCATCATCATTCATCATCTTCTTTCAAATAGGATGATGTCAGCATAGCACAGGGGTTCCCAAATTAGGTGCCATGGCACACTGGGGTGCCTTGAGGGCAGGACAAGGTGCCTCAGGATTTATCACATCAGTGTAATTTATTGTGCGTTTCAATCAAGTATCACCACGTTAAAAAACTGACACCTAAAAAATAAAAACTACATTAACTGACTGTGGCTGTCAATGTTTGAAACACCTCTGCCAATGAAAAAGTGCCAAACACTCTCGATCTAGAAACGAGAGTTGTCAGTCAGTCTCAGCACACACCTCCACAATAAAAGCCTTGGTGGCAAAGAGAGGTAGTCTAACAGTTTTTTAAAATATATTTTATATAGTTAGCTAGTTAGCATATATTAGTATAGACAGCTCAAAATACGTATGGCTGTTGTCAACTGCACTCTGAAGACTAATCTATTTTGGAGTTATAAGGGAGACGTGCCAGCAGTCTGGCATGATGAGGACAAGCTGTGCATTGACAACCAGAGGACTGCAGTGTGACGCGTACAGCAGCTGTCCTTCCATCATCCCACAATCAGCTGTTGACCATCACTTCTCTGTCTTCATCAGCCTTCAGTATGTACTGTATGTATTCCATTTTGTTTATGACTCAGTGTGTCATCACTCTCTTCCCTCCTCTGAGTGGCAAGTGCCAAGCCGGTCCCCAGTAGGCCCACCAGGAGTACAGACTTTCATTAGCACTCTGTAATTAGGAACAGATGCAATTTGCAGCACGGCACTCAGCTCACACAGGTTCATGCACAAAAACCTCCACACATGGAGTTCCACATACTGAACTTCAGTCACTGACAGAGACCTGTGCCCTGTTTCACCTCTAGCAAACTTGCAGGCGTACACATGGGGCAATTCATATTTACATTGAGTACACTAAAGGAAGCCACTTGGGAAAAGGGTCATTTGTAATGCTGAAATCACAAAGTCTTTTAACCAGCTGTGCAACTCTATGAAGCTTTTTAGCTTCTTTAGCTCATTGTTTTGGATTAAAGGCACATTTACTGCAGTTGTTTTGGTCTCATTAACGCATTAATGCAGCTGTTTCCAACAAAAAATAAAATAAAATAACAAGACCAAACCAGAGTTAAAATGTGGACACAAACATGGCTCCAAATGAATGTGCGTCTCCTGATGGTCTCCTGAGGGAGCTGTGTGAGGTCTGATAAATGTCCTCAAGTAATGTCACTTAAGTCAGCGTCGGTTGGGGCTGAAGGCCACAAGCTTGAAAAGGAAACAAATGTGAGGCTCTACTGATATAACACATCCAAGCGGTTGAGTTCACTTGTGGGTAATGTATTTGTTTGTTTATTAACAAACATTCGTGAATCCAACAGTGCAATGATACATTTGTGGAGTTCTTCATTAAGGTTCCAGTGTTTGGATCTTGTACTGCAGATTTAAAGTCAAGATATTTTGGCCTCTGCCCCCTGTGTTCTCCAACTTTATGGAAAGGCATTGCAAAAGCAAATTCACGAGCAAGGACCACACCATTAATGAGATATATTTGAAAGATTTATTTGAACAAAGGTACAAGCTGGTAGCTCTGATGCCGTGGTGTGGGGAAGCTTCGTGGGGAATTCGCCGTGGCACCCGGGTATGACGAACCCCCAAAAAACCTACCATTACTTTAAAAGAGATTAAGCAGATTTAAGATCTTTGAGAACCTACCGGATTTAACGTTGGTATGCTTGCGAGAACCAGTGTCCCATGATTTGAATTCAGTGTTCGGGGATGCAATTGTGGTAGGCTGAGGTGGCGGCTACAATCTGAAGGGAGTGTCTGGAGTAATGGACGGGAGAAATGCCAGACGAGGCTAGTATATTGCAGAAGTGGTGGTGGAACCAAAAAACGACGACCTGCCCGGACTCAGTGATGAAGAGA
Source organism: Nannoperca australis (assembly GCA_036023655.1). Lineage (NCBI taxonomy): Eukaryota > Metazoa > Chordata > Actinopteri > Centrarchiformes > Percichthyidae > Nannoperca > Nannoperca australis. Next base: position 7,245 of record JAVQJD010056752.1, read on the forward strand.
GGTTCTGGTGAAGTTATGCTCTGGGACTTCCGAGATTGCAAGTAGTTGGCCAGGATCTCGAAAGGATTCAGCGGAGATAGGATCTTGAAATAAAAGACGGGAGTAAGCTGACCGAATAAGTTAGTCTTAGGTCGCTTTGAGTAAAGTACTAGGGTGTTGTCTGAGAAAAAACATGTCTGTTTGTTGCGTAGACGTCCTCTGAACGAGGCAGTTATCTGAGGGTGGCTGAAGCTATGCTCGGGCTGCCGGCTATTAATTTGAGGGAAGGATAATGTCACTCAATAAAGGTTGATAGGAAGTGTTTTGATGGCCATTTCGGAATGGGTGTAGAAATAGGAACGTGTAATGGTGGCGATGGTAAGTGTATGTTGTATGTTGTGAGAGTGGCGGAAACTCTTCCGAGTTCTCCAATAAGACTGAAAACGTAGAGGGCGATATGCTGTTAAGGACGGAGTGCCGTGAGTCGACAATCGGGGGTATTAAGGCCGGATTTACGGGTTGAACATCAGTGCCGAATATGGAGGACTGGCGTTGGTCGGTGTCCGCAAAAAGGGGCCAAGCATCTGACGTTCTAATGATTATGTCTACGACTGTTAAGTTGTTGGAGTATGCGAGGATGGATTGTGGGACCCACGAGACGACTGCGGCTATTGTGGGGTAGATTCCGAAGAGCGCAGAGGAAGCATTTATTTGCCAACTCTGGAGGCTAATCTGCTATTCTGCTAACCATTTCTTGTTGTACAACCCCCCCAAAAAAACTTCAGTAAGTACAGTACAGTAAACAGTAAATGGTTGATCGTGGCGGTGAGTCACACGGAAGAAGTGATCCCATTCCAGTTGCCAAGAAGGCGAAGCGAAAGACGGAGTTCTGCTCAGCCGGAACTGTCCAGGGAGAAGATCGAAGAGTGACGGGATGGAAGGAGCGGTTAACGGCAAGTAAGGTTCGCCCTCGGGGAGCAATACAAGCGGAAAAAGATTCTACGCACGGTATCGAGCTGTGAACGCCAGCGAGGATACTGCAGTGGGGCGTTGACGACACAATCTATATGCTGTTTGATAAGGGGAAAGTGACAGATGCAGTTGGTGATGAACCGTTTGGAAAGTATGGGTGCTGGTGGTGCTGCAGATGATTGGTGGGAGAAAGCTGAAGCTCTTAATTGGGCTTGATGGCTTAACGAGGGCGTAAATTAAGCATGAAGAGGCCGGGTAGGATACGGTGGTTGGTTCATTGGCAGTGTGCCCCAGTTCCCGTCCTTGTCAAACTGTGGGGATGGGCGGTGGTTTTGGAAGCACGAGCACATGCCTGCATCCCGGTGCCGAGGTTCATGGCAAACGAAGCTGGTAGGACTGGGGGACGGCATCCTGGTGCTAGGAACCCTGGATAAAGCGAGTTGATGCGGTCGTTGGAGGTAAACGGTCAGGGGCGCTGGCATCCCAGAGGCTCAAACTGACAAGGGATTCCAGCATGCTGGAGTTATTTTTATTTATGTTTATTGTGTATACGTTGCCTTTGTCTTTTATTGAAGTGATATTTGTTTTATCGGCTTTTGACCAGGGCCTCGGAACTTAGTTTCATGCAATTGCATGTAAAAGTGTGATTTGTATGACAATAACAATTCTTGAAAAATCGTGAAGTTAGCGACACCAGCGACTATAGTCAAATACATCCCAGGGCCAGAGCGGGCAATGTTGAATCCTGCGTAAAACTGCTGGCTAAGGATAAACGAAATATGATAAGATTGGTATTCACGTCGGCGGTAAGGGTGCCCATCTGAGTTCACGAAAATTAACTTTGAGTCGGTGTGTACATATGCAAAGACAGTGTCAGACTGTCTTTGTTATGATCTGGTGCTATATAAATAACTTGAATAGAATTGATGTGATTGCCAAAGGCTCCGGCCGACAAGAACTGGCAGACCTGGGGGAAGGAGGATCCTGATGTCCCGGTGCCAGGATCCTTGGGTAGCTGTTTGTGGGATGTGGACGGCTGAGGGCGCTGGCATCTCGGTGCCGGACGCCCCAGCCGATGGTAGCAGCTGTAATTGCTGGAGGTGGATAGCTGGGGGCACTGGCATCCCGGTGCCAGACGCCCCAGCCAATGCTCTCTGTTGTGGTTGTTGGATGTGGACGGCTGAGGGCGCTGGCATACTGGTGCCGGATGCCACAGCCAATGCTAGAGGCTGTAATTGCTGGAGGTGCGTGGCCTGGGGATTTAGTCATCGCGGGCAAAGGCATCTCGGTGCCGAATTCCCTGATTAGGCTAGCTGGTGTGGCTGCTGGTGCTGGTTTTGAAGATAGTGGTGGGAGGAGCAGGGGCCCGGAATTTCAGAGCGGGGTGATCCATCTGCGAGAGGAAATGGCGATATACTGCCCTTGCAGTCCCTGTTTTCTGATGAGGATGCTGGGCTGGGAGACGAGGATGGGTTGTAGTGGTCTGTCATGTTGAGAAGATTAACCGAGCGGAAGAGACAGTCTACAAACTTTCTGAACTCTCCTGCTTCCTGCACGGCTTTTACGTTTATGGAAAGTGGGGTCTCGGGCACTGATGCGTTGAAGAAGTTTCCGCTTTTGTTGCTAGCGTGGCTCGATGGAACTTGGAGCGTGGAATAGGACGTCGACGGACGGGGAGGAGGAAACGAATTCCATGCAGGAGGGTGTAGCGTCAACGTAATTGGGGTGTAGTCCTGCTCCCTAAATTCTGCTAAATAGCGTCAATTGTTGAAGTAGCCCTGTAATGACTGAGTAGGATCATTTCAGGATAGCCTGGCTAGATAGTCTTAAATTCTATAGGAAGGCCCTCTGTAATGCCAGAGCAGCCTACTACTCATCATTAATAGAGGAAAATAAGAACAACCCCAGGTTTCTGTTCAGCACTGTAGCCAGGCTGACAGACAGTCACAGCTCTGTTGAGCAATGTATTCCTCTAGATCTCAGTAGTAACGACTTTATGAGCTTCTTTAATGTTAAAAAAACTAAGACAAAATTCAGCACCTCCTGCCCTCAGCTGGTACCGACTTATCTTCAAACACAGGCATCTTAGAATCAACTGTAAAACCTGATATACATTCAGACCGCTTTTCTCCCATCAACCTTAATCAACTAACGTCAGTGATTTCTTCATCAAAGCCATCAACATGTCTGTTAGACCCATGTCTGTTTTATCAAATTATGGACCTATATCTAACCCTCCTTTTCTCTAAGATTCTTGAGATCATCAGTTGTGTAACTTTCTACACAACAATTAGCTGTTTGAGGACTTTCAGTCAGGATTCAGACTGCATCATAGCACAGAGACAGCACTGGTGAAAGTTACAAATGACCTAATTGCATCAGACAAAGGACTTGTCTCTGTACTTGTCCTATTAGATCTTAGTGCTGCATTCGATACCATTGACCGTCACATTCTACTACAGAGACTAGAACATTTAATTGGCATTAAAGGCACTAAGCTGTTTAAATCCTATTTATCAGATCGATATCAATTCGTACACATTAATGATGAATCCTCTATGCACACCAAAGTTAGTCATGGAGTTCCACAAGGTTCTGTGCTCGGACCAATTCTATTCACCTTATATATGCTTCCTTTAGGAAATATTAGGAAGCACCCCATACATTTTAATTGTTATGCAGATGATACCCAATTATATTTATCGATCAAGCCAAGCTAAACTTCAACCATGCCTCAAGGACATAAAAACATAGATGACCTGCAATTTATTTTAAACTCAGACAAAACTGAAGTTATTGTACTTGGCCCCGAACGCCTCCGAAACAAACTATCTAAATAAATGTTTTCTCTAGATGGCATTGCCCTGGCCTCCAGCGACACCGTGAGGAATCTTGGAGTTATCTTTGATCAGGATATTTCCTTTAACTCCCACATAAAACAAGCTTCAAGGACTGCCTTCTTTCACCTACGTTACCCTGCCCCAATAAGTCCCTTAAGACTCTCCTGCTGATGCAGAACGCTGCAGCACGTTTACTGACAAGAACCAGGAAAAGGCATCATATTTCTCCAATATTAGCTTCTCTACACTGGCTCCCTGTAAAATGCAGAATAGAATTTAAAATCCCTCTCCTCACATTCAAAGCGCTTAATGATCAGGCACCATCATATCTCAAAGACCTCATAGTACCTTACCACCCTACTAGAGCACTGCACTCTCAGAATGCAGATTCCTTGTAGTTCCTAGAGTCTCTAAAAGTAGAATGGGAGCCAGAGCTTTCAGCTATCAAGCTCCTCTTATGTGGAACCAGCTTTCCCTGAACCCAGAGCCCCCCTTAGTTATGCTGCGATAGGCCTAGACTGACTAGGATGCACTGAGCTCCTCTCTCTCCTCTCCATTTGTACCCACTCATATCCCATTAATGCTTGTTACTAATTCAACTTCTTCCCTTAGTTGTGTGCTTTTTCTCCCCCCCCTCTCTTTTCTTCTAAAGTTTTTTGCAGGTATTTCTGAGTGTAGGGTCTGGATCTGTGGTTGGACCTGCTGCCCCATTTTCCTGCTCAACAGCCGCAGTGCTATTATTGTTATTGCTCTCATTATTAGTAATGCTTTTATAATATTGATATTAGTATTCTTTTTTATACATTTTCACATCAATACCATTATTACATCTATTACTTTATATTTCTATGTAAAACTGCACTGTACTACTGCATGTTCTCCTTCCTCCTGCTCTCTCTCTCTCTCTCTCTCTTATGATCAAAAAAGGGATTTCATAATTTCCTGGGACCTTTTGAAAGACCAAGATCTTTTATATAGAATAAAGTGTATCAGTGGAAATCTCTGTCAAAGCCTTAAACTTCTTTATCCTGTCCTCCTTCCTTCCTATTGCCATGTCAAGGCAGATAGGGTGTTGTTACTTTATCTTAGAAATGTATGTTTCAATGCCTGTTTCAAATTGTATGTCAGCTTAAATTGTTTGTGTGAATTACATCACTAACATGTAATATGAGGTTGTTCAATGACCATCACTAAAGACTAAACAATTTATTTAATGTGACAATAAGATAATGAAAAATAGTAAAAGAAAAACATATATTTTGGTGAACAGAGCAATAGTTCAATCCAGTATTGCTATGAGCAGGAGAGCAGGTTATATAGGTGGTGGAGGTTGGCAGCCAGGTTTCAAAAGTAAAATGTGCATTTCAGCTAAGCTGGCTCAGTCCAGACTAAAATATATTTATCTATCTAACAGCTATTATATAAATGTGGTGCAGATACTCATAAACCCCAAAGCATGACTTGTAATCACTTTGGTGATCCCCAGATTTAGACCAAGTTTGCTAAATGAATGACCTTCTCATTAACCTTGGCTGCACTTTGTGTTTAGTGCTAATTAGCTAATGTTAGCATGCTAACAATGGTGCATTTGATCAACATTAAACCTGCTCAACATCAGTATGTTACAGTTGTTTAACAATTAGTTAGACATTTTTTACAACAGATTTTCACAATATTGAGTTCATATTTTGCAGAACTCTTCACACAGTCAGCACAACAGCAGTCAGTGTGGACTAATCTGTGGATCACTTTTCATTGCGTAGACACAAAATGCATTCAGTGACCGCATCTTTTGAATTTCATGTCTTGTTTTTTCACTTAGAGTATTCTTGATGGGAGACAAATGTTGTTAATTTTCTCACACAAGAGTTGATCCTGAGATGTGTATTTAGTGTTTTGATTGCTTTAGTGCATTTTGGTTGTATTCTGACCTTTATGTTGGTAAAGTATGTGAATATGTGAATGCTTAAAAAATGGAACTCAGTATAAAGAAATGTAGATTACCAATTGTAAAAAAATAAATAATACTGTAATATGTTTGCTGACAGCACTGCTGTGCCCAAGTACAGCCTCATAGAGCCACTAGCATGGCTGTAGACTAGTCTTCTTACAATATGCAATGTGAGGTCACTGGCTGTTGGTGCAGTTCCTCGTACTGTAAAAGTATTCAAGTTGGATTCTCACGGCCAAAATGAAACATTGTGCTACAAAAAGTTCCATTCCATTGACACTGAACCCCAAACCTGCTGGAGGGATGTTGCACTGCTAGTACTTGGTGTTTGAAATGTTTTTTTTGCATGCACCATAAAAAAATGTCCCATTTGTTTTCTTTTAACTCGTTCCATTGCACAACTCCTCAAGGAATTGGATCTGGCCGTTGCTCTCCATATGATTTGTTGTTTCTAATGTTGTTAATGTAGAAATTGAAGTTTACATTTCTGATTTAATTCTCTTTTCCTTTTCTTTTCTCTCCTTCTCCTCCTCTAAGCCCTCCTCCTATATTTCCTCTCTCCTCCTCCCCTCTGCCTTTTCTTAGTGATAATGAACTACTTGTCTTGCCCCTGTGAATCTGTTCAGAGTGAGTGTGTGAATGATGGACTAACCCCTTTCTAAATTATAGACTCCTAGGGGTCACCCTGTATCCCCACAGACTCATTGTGATCGCCCCACTCACAGCCCCCTCAGCTCCACTTGACAGCGCATTGGTATGGTGTGTGTGTGTGTGTGTCTGTCCTATGTTTCCTCTCAGGTAGAAGAAGCTAGCAGATCACTCCCTGTCCTTGAGCATGCCTCACTGCTTCTTTTATAAAGTTTCTCTCTTTTACTAAAATAAGCCAGGGTTTTCTTCTCACCACATTTTCCAGGGAAGTGAGCAGCACAGTCAGAGGAAGAGAGAGCAATGGCGAGATACTAAAAGAAAAAAAAAACAGAGTGGGTGTGGAATAAAATAATAAGGTTAAATAAACCTTTAAAGATCACTTGGGAAATGCTGATGGGAATACACAAAGATAAGCATATATATTGAACACAGAGCATTTGTGTACATTGTCTTACTGCAGTTATAGTAATATTATATTGAGTAATTGTAGAAATGTATATTGAAGAAATGCATATGCATACTCCTTTCCATCCAAAATGTGTTCAAGTTAGGACATGTGGACACAGATGTGTTGTGAAGTCAAACTTGAATTCTTCCCTATTCATTTTCTTATATCATATTTACCAGTTGGGATGAAAGCCCAGAAACTGACTTAGAGATATAGAGATGTTTAACGTATACGTTGCCTCACAGAAATAGAGATAAAAGAGAACAGAGCATTCAGAAAGAATCACAGTGAAATCATTTTGTAGCTGCTGTCAGTCAGATTGAAGCTACAGTTTGTCACTTTGTTTTTCAAATTGTTAAAAAGGAAGTGAAGACAGAAATCTGTCATACTTTGCCTGGGTAATTTTCTCCCAGCAGAGATCCACTTCCAAACCACATTTGTGAACACTGTGGTAGTGAACGATAAAAAAGTGAAAGAAAATGTATCAATCTCAATGAATCTGCATGTCCCAGATACTGCTTGTGCAAGACATTAAGGAGACCATGATGTAGCGACATCCTCCACACCTCAGTGGTGTTGCTGCGGTCACGTAAAGAGAAGGGTTAGGGTTAGTAGGTGACAATGTGGGTTCAGCTGTTAAAGTTTTAAATGAACAATATTTGCATTTTCATAGTTTCTTGATTTTTCAATAAGGAAGAAAGAGAATAGGTAATAAAAATGTTTTTTTTTAAATGTAACTGAACATCTTTGTTATAAAAAAAAACCTTACAGACACAAAGTGTTATTCAAAGAAGGGTATTTTATGTCTTTAAGCATGTCTGGAGGGGAACACCTGCCCACACAGATGCTCCATTGTCTCTAATGTAGAAAAAGTTGGTGTATTTATGGAGTTTTGAGATAGCATTAGCATAAACTTACATAATTAAATGAGCAGAGTCAAATTCTAAAAGGCGGATTTGCTTGGACTGTTGTTTTTTCAGAGACCTCTCAGCACTCCAATTCTGCAACCACCTTTCCGTCACAAGCCTCCCATGGCCTTTTAACATGAAGTTAATTAGTCTTTTCATTAACCATGAATGAGTTAATTGATTAACGAGAAATGGTAATGGCTTTATCTGTAAACAGCCTCTCATTTGCTTTCAGTATCCTCCTCTTCAACTCTTCTTTCGTCACTCTCCTATTATAACCCAGGCGAGTTTCCAACATATTAAGCTCTGAACTCAGAGAAAGAAAGGAGAGGCTTGTTTAGAATTCCTCAGGGTGTTTTAATTAAAACCCAAGAAAGGAGCCTGGATATTTACCACTGGTACTCTCTTTCTACCTCTCACATCTCTATACTTTGGTCTTACCCCACTTACACTGGTCATACTCCTTCTTCTGATCCACTTCTCTCTTCATCCTTTCTTCAGAGTGGCAGAAGCAATGGCCCTATCTCTCCTTCAAGGATCCCTTGTGGCCTGACAGCTCTCACAATAAGAGCCATTAAATACAATGAGAGAGAAAGACGGCGCTCTAATTCAAATCCCCTCCTCCTGTGCCTCTTAACATCATTATGGTATTAGTTGTGAGCAAGACAGAGACACTGATAGAGAAGGGAGAGGAGAGAAAGAGATGGATGAATGTGGGACTTCAAAGTCCTGCTGCGGCAGCACTTGAGGGGAATAATCAGCCAGGCACTTTGGTGGCAGAGGCTTGTATAGAGCTCTGTGTGGCTTAGCAGGGCTTCGATGGCCTTATATAAAAACCTTCATCAAACTACAGTCGAGAGGCAAACAGAAAGGGAAATAAAGTGATGTGGGTTCCATTGCAGGTTTTACAGTGTTGAGTAAAATCCTCCACATTATCAATGGACTGTTTTTTCTGGTTTTACGAATAATAGTTGCACAATTATTTGCACAAAAAGTATTTTAGATTTTATATTCCCAAAGTTTTCTGTTACAGTTTTTTTTACAATTGCTAAGTCATATATTTCTATAAAAGTTGAAAAACCAAACCTTATTTATCCAATTTAGTTTTTAAACAGTCCTTAAATCTAGAAACAAAGTAATAAAAATGTGCTTTGGACATTTGATGTTATACTACACATGATGTTGCTGTATAAACTGGGAACTTTTCAGAACAGCTTACTGGTTTCAGAAAAGCACACGAGGTCAACTAAGAATTAAGTCCAGATAAATGAATAAATGAAGGTATCTTCGCTGTTTATTTTAGTTTTTTACCACCCATGACATGAGACCCCACGATTGTCACAGGGTCTTTTGCACACTGAGAACAAGTCTGTGTACATAACTATACCTATAAATACAGGCCGGTAGTTAAATAATAATTACCAGATTTTTGTCCACTACTAAAATGAAATAGTTATCTAGATGCACTGAATGATGCATGCTCTCAACATTCACATTCACTCTTCACCTTTCATAAAACAAAATGGTACAATACTCCAAACACACAGTCATACTGATAATATACAGATTAGTGATGGGTCGTTGAAGTGAACAACACAAACTGATTCCTCTCGCAAAATGATTTGTTCGTTTGAGTGGCCGCCTTCCGCCAAAAGCTACGGAGAATTTTTTGGCGAATGAAGAATCTAAAGAACTGGCGGAAATGGTTCAGAACTGTATCAGAACTGTTTTATTTATTTTTTATTTGACAGGGACGTTCTTTCTTTACCTGATTTCAAACGTTTGATACTTGAGTCAATCTTCAAAATTATTAATAAAGTTTGTCGTCACGTGTTTGTCTTTGTCTACACATAAAAAAAAAGATTTTTGTTTCAATATAATGCCCAAATATAAAGTCTTTAGAAAATAACCTTTTTAAGGACATAAAAGTTGTTGCAAGTTCATTAT
>JAVQJD010056754.1:0-12068 GCA_036023655.1 Nannoperca australis
TCTTGACTCTATTTTCTATTCATTTCACAACGTATGGTGGTGAATAAGTGTGACTTTTCATGGAAAACACAAAATTGTTTGGGTGACCCCAAACTTTTGAACGGTAGTGTATATTATAACCTATCGAATCTGTTGCAACCATGAAGCAATATTTCTAAACCCACACTTGGTTCCTGTTTCCCTTTTCACCTTTATTCACAGACAGTCTCATCATTAGTCAGTGGGCTCTGTCAGTGTTTCCTCCTCATGCCAAACGAAGTGGTCACATCCTCTGTCTATTTGATTTGTTTCTGACTTGTGGTTTGAATTATCAAGCCCAAGGTTTGTTTGTTTTTTGTCATAGGCTGATGTCATGATGATATTTTCAGCTTATTTGTATAAAAGCACAACAATACGATCCATCAGGGAGCACTTTGACTTTGATGTCACAATGCAGCACTCGAGCTTCAGTTGCAATTATGGTTAAACCTGCTTTCATCAGGCTCGGTCTCTCAGACGTAAAGGCACACACAGAGCACAATAGTCACAGTGTGCTCTGCTCCGTATCACATAACACTTATTTCTGTATATTGTACCACACACACACTTATCATTACTCTGGTCGTTGCCTGATACTGGGCTTCCTGCCTTCAGTGGGATCAAAAGTCTGTGTAGCAGTTATTGCTTAGATTCAAAGAATGTGTGGGCTTAAGATCAACTGTAATTCAGAGGACAAGGATAAACTTTCAAATCATGTTTTGTGAAAAAGTTACAATGTAACTAGTTTAATAGCAAACATGTGCTTAACACACAAGTCTTTATGTAATGGAACACTGTGTGATAGATGTGGTGAATCATTTCTGCTGAAGATGTACAATGTGTTACAAAAAAATAGTATTTTAAAAACATTTTGCTGTTTGAATCCAGTACAAGAAAAACACCTACATGAATGAAAGACTAATAAAATCAACATTTAAAATTGTACTGGATTTCCCTGGTGAAAAAGCTAAAACAAGCAAGCACGTGCCAAATTCTTACAGGTGCTGGACATGTGTGCACTGTATGCAGAGTTAATAAACAATACACCTACAGTTTAGACTCTATTTCTACCTAATGATCTTCCTGAAAACATCATCTACGCTCATTAATTCTGCAGTTTTGTTATTGATGAATATGAACACAGGTTTCAAATGGCTTAGATAAACATCCTCTGGTGCCTTATTAGTTTCTCTGAATCTCATCATAGTCTCTCTGGTATAACATTGATGTGTGCTTAGCGTGTTTGAATTGTGGTTCGATTGACGTCCAACCATTGGCTTCCCCAGAGAAAAAGACGAGAGCTAGCACATGTCAAGCACAATGCAATGTGTGTGAACAATCCAGGTGCTGCTCCAGCTTTTGTCAGAGTTTAAAAGGCAGCAATAAGCTGTGACATACATGGTTTGCCCTCATCATCATCCTATTACCTTTTACTGTGTGTTCATTTATTGTTCTTTTTTGTTGTAATGTCCCCTATACTTAACCTTTCTATTTGTTTGTCATGAGTCATCATCCAACACAAATATTGCTGTGCTCTAACAATCAGCTTCTTTAATGCATTCAGGCAAGATGAGAAGAGGAAATAGCAGAGAATGTTATTTGTATCAACTATGAGAACATTAATTACCTTTTTGTCTGCCAGCTGAGAGGGCAGTATTGTTTTAGAGGTTTTTGATGCATATATACATCCTTTGAGTAACATAGTCTGGCCAAACTTTGAATATATTTCTGGAAATATTCTTAGTTGCTTTCTTGTCAAGTGTTAGATGACAGTACCGTACAGTATGTACAGTAACATAGCTGGAGCCAGCAGCCTGATAGCTTAGCTTAGCTTAGCAGAAAGACTGAAAATAGGAGAAAACAGCTAGCGTGGCTCGGTCCAAAGGTAACAGAATCTGCCTACCTGGACCAGTAAAGCTCATTAACACATTATATGTAGCGTGTTTAATCCATACAAAAAAAACAATTCTCTGTTTTAAGGGGCGTTGTTACACTTTAGTTTTTGCCGGGTTTAAACAAAGGAAATGTGTATTGAGCCTAGCTTTGTTCCCCCTGTTTCCAGTTTTTGTGCTAAACTAAGCTAAGCTAACCAGCTACTGGCTTCAACCTACATATACCACACAGATGAAACCAAAGTGTTTTATTAATCTTCTCATCGAATTCTCTTCAAGACAGAAAGGGATTAAAGACTAGTCATATTTCCCAAAATGTGGAACTGTTTCACCTCAATTAAAAAAAATAATCTTTTAACTCTGTTTTTGGTCTCTACCAGCTACTGAGGTAAATATCTGGCTCTTTATCTGCTAAATGCTCCACTATGTTCAGCAACTAGTCTCTAATGGTGTCTGCTGTTTGGTGCTGAGCAGGTAGTGTACAGTTTGTTTTTAGAAGACTTTCCAGGAAAACATCTGCTCCTGCTGTGTTGCTGGCCACACCCTCTACCTCTGATCTTGGCCCCTCCTCACCGGCTGCCATGAAGGGCGTTTGGTGGCTCAAATGCGTCACAAATTTAGGGCATGATCTTCACAACACACCCTATATAGTTCTGTGATTTCTGCCACTAAATAGACAAAGCATCATTGCAGTCACACATCACGAACTAACTCAAAGAGCTTTCATCAAAAAAAATGCAGGCTGACGAATACAATCGCAGAGGTAATAATAGGCTCCATTTTACTATATTGACTAATTTTATCTGTGTTGTTGTATTTTTAAGTGAACAACAGCCAAAATAAAGACGGATGGTAAGTTTGAATAGGAATATCATTCCAGCTGTTACAGTGTCTGTTTCTGATCAGGTAAGGAGCTGGTGGACTACATCACACAGTATCTGGGCTCCATCAGGGAGAGGAGGGTGATTCCAGATGTAAAGCCAGGTTACATGAAGGAGCTCCTCCCTGACACTGCGCCTACAGAGCCGGAGGACTGGGAGAGTATCTTCAACGACATTGAGAAAGTCATCATGCCAGGAGTAAGTTTCTACTGTCATCCATCATCATATCAGTAATTTGAAACTATGGCAAGGAAGCAAGTATTTTCTCACCTTTTTCCCCAGGTGGTTCACTGGCAAAGCCCTCACATGCATGCCTACTACCCCAGTCTGACTTCGTGGCCCTCTATGCTCGGGGACATGCTGGCTGATGCCATCAATTGTGTTGGATTCACCTGGGTAAGAGGACAACCTGCACTTTTTTTCTCCACTGTAAAACCTCAAATAACAAGAAAAATCACAACAATGAAGTCATGCCAACCTAAATAAATGATATTATATTGTCTGTGCTGGTTTTGAACAGGCCTCCAGCCCAGCATGTACAGAGTTGGAAATGAATGTGATGGACTGGTTGTGTAAAGCACTGGGGCTCCCCTCCTTCTTCCTGCATCACCATCCTGACAGCAGAGGTGGAGGCATACTGCAGGTTAGTGACACCTTGAAGTGTTTATTTTAACTCCAAAACCTTTATACAGCAGTCTCTGCAGTAACAGGGAGCTCAATATCTCTCTCTTCTACCCGACTCTCCGGTTAGAGCACCGTCAGTGAGAGTACACTGGTTGCTCTGCTGGCAGCCAGGAAAGACAACATTTTGCAGCTGCGGGCTGAGCTCGACCAGGACGTGGACGACTCAGTCCTAAATTCAAGACTGGTGGTCTACGCTTCAGATCAGGTCAGTGTAACCACTTCTTTAACAATAACTTCCTATCAATAGTAAACTGAAACTGATTTGATGTGCGACTGCTTTTATAGGCTCATTCGTCAGTTGAGAAGGCAGGTCTGATCTCTCTGGTGAAGATCAGGTTTCTGCCCACTGATGAGCAGTTGTCTCTGAGAGGCGACACATTGAAACAAGCCATACAAGAAGACAGGAGGAGGGGACTGGTCCCTTTCATGGTAGGTATTTGACACAGAAGGATGGGGATGTTTGAAAGCAAGGGACAACTGTTTTACAATCTCTTCCTTGTTGGTGCATTCAAGGAAAATCCAACATTTGAGATTTGAAAGACAGCTGTGGTAATGATCATTTCTTCAATGCAAGAGATTACATTCATTCATGTCCTTTTCTTAACATCCATGCTTGCTTGTTGCTTTCTTAACAACCAAACATCTGCAATGCTTTTCAGCACTTCTTAAATGTGCTTCCATGAGAGACTTTTCTACTGTTTTGCTTAAAACTTTATCGTACAAATAGCCAGTGGTGGAAAGTTAATACGTACATTTACTTAAGTAATGAGGTACTGGCAGATATAATTACTATTATGATTATAATTACTAACATTAGAGAAAAGTCTGAAAAACTAATACAAATTTGTGTATCAGAACATTGTTTTTTTCTCTTTTTAGTTGTGTGCAACTTTGGGAACTACAGGAGTGTGTGCCTTTGACAACCTATCTGAACTGGGACCAGTCTGTATGTGTTCAAATTCACTCCCAATAATGTCTGCTTTAACACCGCATGCAGTCAAAACATTGGGTTGTTCCACCGAGATGCATTAGGAGAATTAAAGTATATAAATCTCTTTCTTTTAAGGCGCAGAAGAGGGACTGTGGCTCCATGTTGATGCTGCATATGCTGGCTCGGCCTACTTCTGTCCTGAGCTTCGCTGGTCCCTGAAAGGAATTGAATTTGCTGACTCTTTTGTCTTCAACCCTTCCAAGTGGATGATGGTCCATTTTGACTGCACAGCTTTCTGGTGAGTAAGACTAATAAAGTGGTTTCTCGCCCCTATAGAAACAATCATTATCTATGACAATAGGTCTGTAATTAAAAACCTGTAAATCCAAAGTTAATGTGAAGGATGCTTGTGATGGTAATCTAACTTTGTTTTCTCAGGGTAAAAGATAAATATAAGCTCCAACAGACGTTCACTGTTGATCCTGTTTACCTCAGACATGAAAACTCACAGGCAGCCACAGACTTTATGGTATGATACTGTCACGTCTTCACCAAGTAAAGATTCAGTCGTCACAGTGAAACATATCAGACAATGACACTCTTTTTATCTGTTGTTCAGCATTGGCAAATTCCCCTCAGTCGGCGATTTCGATCTCTTAAACTCTGGTTTGTTATGCGCTCCTTTGGGCTGAAAACCATCCAGGCTCATATCAGACATGTAAGTGGCATTCAGGTCTCTTGATGCAACTTGTTTTGGGAAGAAATATGAAATATCAGATGTAAAAAAAGTGTATTTATCATTAATTTTGTTTTTATCGTTTCAGAATTGACAAATGTATTGTATTTTTCAGGGGATTGAGATGGCAAAGCTCTTGGAGTCTCACATAAAGAGTGACCCCAAATTTGAGATTCCGGCGGAGAGGCACCTTGGCTTGGTGGTCTTCTGTCTGAAAGTATGTAGCACTATTTTTGGACAGTCAATAAAGTAAACTACAAAACTGTTAAATTGAGTTTGATCTTAGTTAAACAAATTGTTTTCACTGGCTAATCATTGTTGAGATGTACAGACTTCCCTGTCACATACTGAATTAGGTCTAACCAGTTTTATCAGTGATCATTAAAAAAAAGAGCTGAAACCTTGAATTGATGATGCTGAACATGAAACTTTTTTGTAGGGCGGAAATGCTTTGACCCAGGAGCTGTTGAGGAGACTGACTCGGTCGGGCACCATGTACCTCATCCCTGCAGACATTCACACCAAACGCATCATCCGATTTACAGTGACCTCACAGTTCACTACCGCAGATGACATCCTCAAAGACTGGAGCTTCATCTCCAAAACAGCTTCCACTCTTCTGGCTGAGATGCAAGCTCTGAATAATGCAGACCAACCAAAATCAGGAAAAGATGAGGCGATAGGAGTTGAAAAAAAACCTGACTCAGACACAACGTCTGAAGAGGGCGAGGATGCTACCTCCAGGCTAGACAAGGCTGAAGTGGAGCTGTGGATTGACAAGGCTTGGACGCGATCTAGGAGACCAATGCGCTCTCTTAGCTGCAACAGCGAGCCTCTGCCTTACACTTACGTTGGGCCGCTGTCTGGCTACGACTTTGAAACAAGGCCTAGCCTTAAAAATGCTGCAGGTGCACTCCCCATGCCATCAACGGCAGAATCTGGCCCTGTGTTTACAGAGATGCCTTCAGATCTTCTGGGTAAACAGGTCCTAAAAAAGCTGACAAAGTTCTACAGCGTTCCCAGTTTCTGCAACCAGTGGGTGCAGTGTGGCCGGCACCAGCTGTGCTGCCCTCTGAAGGTTTCACAGGCAGCTCAAAAACACTTGTCCTCCACCTGCAGAAGAATGAACTGTATGTCTTCTTCTCCTGTAGGCAACACAGCTCCCTCTCCTACTCCACTGGAAACTGCCACTGCACCTAAGCTCCTGTAATGATCCTGAAAGCAGCATGCAGTAGCTCATACACACACAGGGTAATCCAGTGATAATTGGGCAATTTGCTACCAACTATGTTGCCACTGATCCAGCGCAGTCAGCTATTGGCAAATCAAAGATCACTATCTAACTGTGTCAATGATTTGGAATTGCTTTGCTCATTTACAATCATGTTTATAAAATATTTTTATTAAAAAGTATTTCAAACAAAATGATATCACTTGAAATATTTCTTGACACAATATTCTACACAGAAGGTAAAGTAGCTCATGAAATGTGTTGTACTTAAATTCTCAATGTGCAGGTCATTTCTTGTTATTTATCACCTAAAACAAAAAAAATCAAATGTATTATTTGAGGTTGATAATCCAATATTTAACACAGAACTCTTCAGAGCCTGATTCTTTCCTCTGCGATGGAGTTGAAAATCTCCTGAGTCATGGGTACGTAGCCCTTATTGTCCCCCAAGTAGAACAAAGGGTCCCTGATGACAGAGGGGTTGAAGCCCTCCTCTGCCAGCTTCATCTTCATTTGCTTAAATGTTCCAGTTACTACCATTGCATCCTACCAGAGAGAAAAAAATGTTTGCATAAGAGTTACAAGACATTTTCAGTCAAATTCCTTTTTTTTAAATTATTATTTGATATTATAATATTTTAAGTAAATTGAGCAGGACTTTGTTTACCTGTATGCGAATGAAGCGTGGTCTTGCATAGCTGGGGAGGTAGTTTTTGACGTGCTGATAGGCAGCTTTGCTGTCAAAGTCCATGTTTTCTTTTAGCTTCAGTGCTGCCATTCCAATTCTTCCCTCGTGTCCTAATAAGTCAAGGTCAAAGTAAAAAGTTATTCCAGGAACAGCAACAGCTTTCACATAATGGCAAAGTATTTGTGCACTTGTTTCAAATACATGTTTCCTGTTTCATATTCTCAGTTTTAATATTTCTAAGTCCATTTGCAGGATTACATGGTTCATGATTACAATAATATGAATAATGGGAAGTCCAAGAGGTCTAAATTTTTAAACAACCCAAACAGACTCAAACAGATATAGTGGTCAGATAAAAGGCTTTTACTAAATTTCATATTTTGGAGATACACATTTTCACCATCATAAGATCATAATCGTTATCTAATGAATATGTTGGTTATAGGTGTTCAATCGCAATATAATTATTACCTGGCACCTTAACACCATAGATATTAGCCTCCTCAATGCAGTCCACCATCAGCAAATGATCGGCCACCTCTGTGGTTGCCACATTTTCTCCTTTCCACCTTCATTAGATGAAAACACAAAGACAGTACGTGCATCACTTAGCAGCAATGTTTGCATTTAGCATTGGGAGCAGTTTGTTAATATTTAGATACAAGCATAGTCAGGGAAAACATTTTAATTTGAA
Organism: Nannoperca australis; assembly: GCA_036023655.1. Taxonomy (NCBI): domain Eukaryota; kingdom Metazoa; phylum Chordata; class Actinopteri; order Centrarchiformes; family Percichthyidae; genus Nannoperca; species Nannoperca australis. Next base: position 7,756 of record JAVQJD010056754.1, read on the forward strand.
GAAAAAGCTAAAATAATAATTAAATGAAGATACTTAATTTTAACTAACAAGTACAGGGAATTAAATATTGAAGGAAAGTGTAGCAGAATAACCAGGGTGTCTGCAATTTCTGAAATTATGTTATTTACATTTAAGGCCTTTAATATAGTCCAATGTGATGTTCTGTCCTACATCTCAGTTCAGTTTCCAATGATGAAATTGGTCTTGTTTCCCAACTAACTGACTTTCAAAATCAAATGTAGCCTGAGTTGATAAAATTTGCAGGAATTCTGGATAACATTCAAGGATAACCACAGTTCAGATTGTTCTGCTTTTGACATTGTTATCTAACCATCAGTAACACTGTCTCCATGTGTGGGCTCCTTGTCTCCATTACTTGTCAGATTTGTAATTTTTTTTCCATCCACTGACCTGAAAGTGTCTCCAATGCGGTCTTGAAAGAAGATAAATCCCTCATTGTCTATCTTTAGAAGGTCGCCACTGTTAAAGTAAAAGTCTCCCTTCACAAACACATCTCTCAGCTTCTTCTTCTCGGTCTGCTCTTTGTTCTTGGCATAGCCGCTGAAAGGTGATCTTTCTCCGATCTTTGCCACCAACAAACCGGTTTCTCCTGTGGGTGAAAGCATCAACCACAGGCATGTAGATAAGTAAGGGCTAAAAAGTCAAAAGAGAGACACATTTTTGGTAAAGATTGGCTCACCTCTGGGGACTTTAATACAAAATCCTCTGGAGTCTTTGACTGGCTCCTCTTTCTCTGTGTCGTACCTTATGAGGGCATATGGACATCCCATCTGAAAAACAACAAAAAGAAAAGAAAAGAAAAGGATAAAGTTAAATAAAGAATCCTGTTTAGCGTATTTAAATTCATACTACATCTGTATTTATATTGTAATTAAGCTATAAGCACCTGTAAAAGTTCATCCCATGATGTTACATGTTATCTTACAACAAAATACTGACACTTACATGCCAATAACAGGGACCAATAAACAGTATTTATGCCACACTCTTACTTTTTGGAGAAAATGCTCTCTACCAATAGCTCCAACTTTTCCAACGTAGTTGACAAAGCCAACATTTCCTTCTGTCGCTCCGTAGCATTCACAGATACGAATGTCTCCAAATCGCTGCAGGAAATCAGCCCAGGTGTCTGCCCTTATCCCGTTCCCCAAAGCCAATCTGACTTTATGATCTCTGTCATTGTCTCTCTACAGGAGAGTGAAGGAGAGGTGAGATTAGCATAATAAACATCACATTATGTTCACCTTAGGTCTTGAGTACAAGGAAAGTGTCTGACTGCTGACTGCTGCAGGTGTTAGCTGTCCAAAAACTATTTCAGCTGCTAATACATTTACCAAAATACAGTTTTTTTCGGAAATAATGCTAAAACCATGTAACCATATGTAATAATAACCTGAGGTTTACCTTTGGTGTGTTGCAGAGGTAGCGCATGATTTCTCCGATGTACTGAACAACAGTCACATTGTACTTTCTACAGTCATTCCAGAAGTGGGAGGCAGAAAATTTGCGCCTTAAAACAACAGTGATGCCTGCAAATAAAGAGGCACAGATTTCAGAAAAACATAGTCTCACACTGAGCTCTCAGTAAGTCTTGTAAACGTGTGACCTTTAGGACTTTAAAATACAAACAGTGGAAATCAGAGCCAAACCGCCTGTTATTTGAGGTCATATACCTGTTTAACCTTTAGTAAACTTATTAGAATGCAGCCTGGGATGTTTTGTAGTTTTATGATGCCGTGAATTACCTTTTTCTATGGCTCCACAAAGTCCCATCAGAAAGCCAGCACTGTGGTAAAGAGGCAGGTATATGTAGATGATATCGTCTGAGCGTACACCGGCAATAGACTGAAGAAAAGATGACAGCCATAGCCTCTCGTGGTTAATTATGGCGGCCTTGGGAAGCCCTAAAAGATAACATCGCCATTAGAAGAAGACGCGGCATGTTTATATACTGTCCTACTTCTGTTGCTCAAGGACTACACACTAAAAACGCAGATAAGAAGTGAAGGTCAGATTACCTGTGGTTCCTGAAGTGTAGATGTACAATGCAGGACTCTTAATGTTAATGTTGGCCCTCAGCTGTGGGGAGAGAGGCTGGTCTGAGGCCTGCTGAATTTTATCAGAGAGGCTTTCAATGCCCGCCACATCACAGTCTTCACTGAGCATGAACACACGGACGCCCTGCTGTTTCAAGGCGGGCAACACTTCCTCCACAGCCCCTTGCAAGTCTGAGAAGGACAGGCAAAAGAGAGCAATAAACAATAAACAATACAAGTGGGACAGCAATCTATACATATGTGGAGAATCATGGGAAAGACGTCACTTCAGACCACTGCCAGCTCCTCTAGAAGTTTAACAACAACTAAATTAAGGTCAGATGTGTTGACGCAAAGAAAGAAATTGATAAAAATTGATATCAGCTAATTGTAGATATATTGGTATCATAGTTTATGTCAGCCAATATGTAACAATAAATTACAGTACATAAATCAAACCAAACTGACAACTCACTTTTTAATGTATCATGATTGTTTGTTCATGCTATGTGTTTATGTCTACAGAAATTACTTTACAGGACACTATCAGATTTGTTTGAACTTCCAAAAAAGCATGTCATGTTATACTTCAAACACCATGGAAAGAACATATTCACAAGATAAAACATGTACATCACTGTTAGAATAAAAGAAGAGGACAATTTTTTCTTTTCCTCCACAAGACTCCTGGAAGCTGAACATGTGTTAATGTACTAATGTAAACTTAAATGTACGTATACGTGACAGTATTAATAACCCGACCAAACCAATGCCACGTCTTATTCTTAATGCAACACTAGACAAACCAACAATGCAGAAAACCCTACATGCATATCATCACATAATCACATAGAGAAGAACTGTCTGTCTTCTTTTCCCATCTCACCAGCACCAGCGACCAGGACCTTCGCTTCACAGCAGGAGAAGCAGTGCAGCAAAGACTTGGATCTGATGTTGTAGTTCAGTAGAGAAGCTGTGCATCCCAGCTTGGCCAGTGCGAGCCAGACCCACACAAACTGCGGCTCGTTGCCCAGGAACACGGCCACCGTGTCTCCCGGCTGCAGATGGGCATGCGTGGACAGAGCTCTGGCCACTTTGTTGCTTTCTTGGTCGGCTTGGCTGTAAGTATAGGCGTTTTCCTCGAAAAGTATAAACTTCTTGTGCGGCTGCCTCGCCACATTGTCCAGGAAACAATCCAAAATACTGTGAAACGGTTTCTGCTTCTTGAATTTGCCCACTCGCATAGCGATTTTAATAGCAGTGATTGCGTAACTTAAATCGTTCAAAAAATAAGGATTCATCCAGTAAACCAACAATGGCAAAGCTGCCAAACCTGTAAGGACGGTATATAGAATATATGCAGACATTTTAATCCGGAGGTAGTGTCAGTCCTGCAGTTGTTAGGGTTGTGAAACGTTCGACTTTCAACCGCACACCACAGCTGAATATACGGCCATTCAGTTTACGCCTCTTGAACTTTGAACAAGTTTTTCCTTCTGGGGGTGTAACAAAGCAGACCACGGGTGTGTGGAGGTTCTGTCCTATCTTTGATCAAGAGCACGTTCTTTCAGTTTGAGAGCAGTCTTTATTGATTTCTTGTTCAAATTGTCTCTGCTTGCGCGCGGATTTGCTGCGCTCTCTCTCAAAACGCTGCTCTCGCCTTCAGGCTACTTCTGTGCGCTTGTGGAAAGTCTGCTCACGGATTTCTGCTGCTCCCGTGGATTTTTTTCTGTGGCTTGGATTTTTCTGTGCCTGCCAAAAGAAGTGCACAGAAGTAGCCTGAGTGCGAGAGCAGCGTTTTGAGAGAGAGCGCAGGAAATGCCGTTATCTCGAGATCACGACTTTATTATTCCGTTATATCGAGATCACGACTTAATTATCCCGTTTTATCGAGATCACGGGATGATTACACAATTGAGCCTTCAAGATCACTGCCATGACTGTCGTCGAGGATTCATAACTGGAGAAACAGCAAGCTCAATTTGCGTCTGAGCACTAAAATAAGGCCAAATGAAAATGAACAACGTTACAGTATCGCCAGCTTGTGCATGAGTAAATATGAAGTATAACATAATATTGCTGTTCCAAACAGAACTGTGCAATCATATAGAATACGTATGTAATTAAAAAAACACACATTTCTAATAAATATAGTGGATGGGTTTGAAATTTGATTTATAAATGTCGTTTATTAGATTATTAGTGTGTTTTCGCAGCGGTCTGTTCTCAAACTGTCTCAGCTCGTTTTCTCGAGAT
>JAVQJD010056756.1:0-14417 GCA_036023655.1 Nannoperca australis
GTTTTTGTTTGTGTGTTTGTGTGTGTGTGTGTGTGTGTGTGTGTGTGTGTGTGTGTGTGTAGTTCAAGGAAATGTAGAGACAATAGGAGGAAAGACAGAAGAAACACAAAAATGGAGACGGACTAAAAAGACAGAAAAAATGAACCAGACGGAGAAAAAAAAGAGAAACAGACAGATACAGAGAGCAGAAAAAGAGAGCAAGCGAGTGCAACTTAGAGAGAGAGAGAGAGAGCATCAATTATTTAGTGAAGGTAACGTGAAGCTTCCTTGGATCAGGCAAACTGCTGGCTCTTCCCCAGAGAAAAGAGAGAATGAATTAGAGTGAATTTATTAGAGACGTGTGTGTGTGCATATGTGTGTGTCAGCACAGTCCAGGCACCCACACTGGTTTCTGCTGTTGTGTGGGTAGCCAAACACACACACACACACACACACACACACACACACAGGAACACACAAACAGATCCTGAGAATCCCAAGCCTGTTTCCAGGTTCATTAATAAAACAGCAGCTCTTTATATGTGCTCTTCCCCTCGCTGTCTTGCCTTTCATCCTCTGTTTGTTCACACACACAGTGGGATTTTACTGTGTGTGTGTGTGTGTGTGTGTGTAAACTCCAACTGGGATTAGGGGATGGCCCGACTGTTTGTTCATCAGTCAGACAATAGTCGACCCCGATGTGGTACATATAAAAATCTGATCTCCTTTTCATCTTGGGTAAAGGGGAACACCACTGAATTCAAGCTTTTCAGGGCTATTCTAGATAAAGTATTCCTGTTGATTCAGACCTCTGATTCAATGTTTTAGGTCTATTGTATTCTTCTCTAAAAAGATGTATATAAAGTAATATAAAATTGATTGGTTTGCGCTACAACAACAACAACAACAAGACCCCCAACTGTTACAAAATTAAATTAAAGTAAAGTTCATTTTTGGTAAACCAATGAGAACTACACACTACTACATTTGATTTCTGAAGAAATTGCTGTGGGATAGCTGGCTGCTATAAGGTTGGGAGCTTAACCCAAAGTTCATCCTGCTTAACTTTGCATGAAGGAGCAGCTGAAGGGGTATGAAGAGCTGGAACAGAAGGGAAGGCAAAATTTAGTGTAAGAAATGAAAGGTGTTGAAATGAGAGTTATAAGGATTGAATGATCTTAACAGAGAAGACGTTGAGGTGTCATTTAAGTGTCGCAAACCATAATCTGAGGTCTAAGTCTTATAAGCAGTCATGTAGTAGAAGGAGCTGAGTTGCGCCTCCAATAGGAGGCTTTTATTTTGAAAATGTCAGTCATGCTACTATGGACACACCTCTCTCGTTAACTGACGGCATGTTGCCAAGCTGTCACTCCGATCAAAACTGGCCAATAGAAACGTCTTTCAGCGTAGGTCCCGCCCACGGAATAAAGCAGAACCGGAAACACAACTTTTAGATTCGCAAGCAAAACTTTTAGATTTGCAAGCAAAATTTTAGGGTTTGCAAGCAAAAGTGTGGAAAGTTTCTCTCTCAAACCATTTTTTGACTGCTTAAAAAAGAAACAAAACTAGCTCCATAGACTTAGACATAATTTGGGAATGATTTAAAGCATGACCAACAGTGGACCTCCAAAATGTCCTGCTGGTTCTCCTGTCAGTTTGGTAAATGTGTTGCGACTCAGAGGTCTGCTGTTGGCAAGGTTTGCAAGTGCACACTTAAATTAGAATAAAAACACACTCAACCCTCTCCTGTTCCCTTAACCATCTTCACTTCCACCTGTTTAGCTTTTTCTGTGCTTCTCTCTCTCTCTCTCTCTCTCATACACAAAAACACACTACGTAAACATTTTAACAGCTCTGGACTAGAGAGGGATCATTCCGGTTTACTGAGATGGAAAATATGAGTCAGAACAGCACTTTGCTGGGTATTCTCCCTCTGTCTACCACTCTGTCTGACTGTCAAGCTGTCAGGCTTTCTGTCTCACCTTTACTCCTTTTTTCTGACATGACTTTGCTCTTGCATCATAGCTCTATCTTTCTGTTACACCATCTGGGTGTCTCACTTCCTGTCAATCCTTATATTTTGTTCTTTATTGTTAGTATTCCCATTATACAGAAGATACAGAGAAGCTAATTCTTGAAATCTGTCCTTTTGTCAATTTATTGTAATTTATTAGACTTCCATGGCTTAGCTAAATGCTCTTGATTTGCTGAGGCAGGGGTTTTGAAGCCTGAAGTTTAAGAGAAAGAGACTGCTGTTTCACATCTATAAAACACTGTGTTGGGGCTGTCACTCAACACAATTTGATCTTGATGAATTCAAAAGTCACAGCGTATAAGCACAACTGCCCATGCCTCATACCAGCAGGGGGTGTAAGCAAAACCCACTGTCACTCTGATCTACTGCATGCTCTCTTGCCCTATATACGTATACAGGCTATTGTTGTCCTCTCTGTTAACGTGAAACAAAGGAAACTAGCTAACTTTCTCCATAGACAAAGCTATGTGACTAGTTGGTTAAAGCACAAAACAACACCGTTCTGGTTCTTTTAGGCTCATGGGTAGTCGTTAGAGCCATCTGCAATGCCAAAATGACGGACACAACATGATTTCTCAGAAACAACGTTGAAATAATTAAAACTAGTAGTAGGAAAATCTATTGTGTAATTCCATTATCCAAGTGAGTCCCGCGTTTCAATGTTAAGTAAAATCAAGGATATCATTTAAAGAACATTTTGAAAGGGGAAACCAGCTGCTTCTCTCACAAGTACTTTAGGATTGTGCTATGTGGGCGCATTTTAGATAATTTGAACAAATAACATTTTACGTTGCATTTATTCAAACTTTTTTTTTTGAAAAATCGACAGTCCTAGTTTGCCATCCATGCTTCTGATTTATCCTATTTATTACACATCAAGCATCAATCAACAGATTATGCATCACTTCCTGCATGTCAGAGGACCTTTCTCCTGGAAAGGCAGAATAAAGATCTTACATGCTGAAGTTCACCTGACATACATACATATAGAAAACCATATAGGTTTCGTCACTGTTAAGTCATTTGAGTTGGAAATAAAGAAGACAAATGAGCGTGTATTACTTTCTCTATTGAGGGCATTTCATTATTCCTCTTTCCTCATCCTCATTCATAAGTCCTATTTCTTTCTCCGTCTCATCCTTTCTACCATCTTCTGCAAACCACGTCTTTCTGTTTATTCCATCTCTCTGCATAGTGTGTTTATTATCGTATATTGAGCGTCAGCGGCATAGCAAAAATGTATGTGTATGTATGTGAGGTATGTAAGCCTCATGTAGAATTGTGTATGTTTGTGTGTCTGTGTGCGCTGTGTTAGTGTGAATTAGTGATTGTCTTAAGTCTGTGAATACATATGGCTGACTCAGTGATTCTGTCTACAACACAGCAGCTGCATCTTATCTGCACCGCTGTGACGTGTGTGTGTGTGTGTGTGTGTGTGTGTGTGGTATCTGGAATAGGAATCTTAACAGTTTTCCACATTAGAGAAGGGGAAACGTCAGAATGCTATTGTAAGAGATCCACTTCCTGTCTGATAAGCAAAAATCTCTCTCTCTCTTCCTCTCAGTCTCTTAAACACACACACACACACACACACACACACACAGACAGAAATCCTGACAAGCCAAATTTTCTTTCTATTTCTTTCCATTCTCCCTCTTTCTATCTTTTCGCTCTCCATCAGTCTCTGTTTCGCTTTCTTTCTCTAATAAGCAGAGGTTTGCTGGTGAGGGCAGACAGGGCAGTGCACATGAAAGAAAAGAGAAGACAAGCACTCAGAGAGAAACACAGCAAGAAAGAGAGCAGTGAGTGTGTGAGTGAGAGTGCAAGAGCGAAATTGCGAGACAGAGAGGTAATATCTTTTTTTGTCCCTTTAATGTTCACATTGTGAATAAAAACTGAAAAGTGCAGTTGTAGAAATCAAACTAGATTATAGATTGTTAAACCATTTGGGCCAAGGACTGAAATGGGGCCCAGTTGTGACTATGACTGAATTCTTTAAATGCTTTAAAGGAACTATGAGGACTTTTTCAGTGTTTAATTTACCAGTTTCAATACCTCTATAATAGCAACACAGGCAAATTAGACCATCAGAAAGAAGATTTGCTTCTGATGTAATCATTAGCAGCAGGTCACCAATGGAAGTGGAAATCTCCTTTTCTCCTCCTCCCTATCCCCCCTCTTCTTCTTCTGTGCACTTTTTCATCCTCTTTTCTTCCATCCTCTATTCATGTCCTCACTTCCTTCTCCCTCTCCTTACCATGACCCTATACTTTGTCCCTGTCCCATTACTCCATCCTTCTTACTCTTTTCTCACCCTTTATTTATTTTTCTCGTGCTTTGCTCACTTCCTCCTTCCTAAAATTCACCCTCTACTTTTAACTCCCCATCTTCATTTTGCTTCTTCCTCCTACTCTTCCAGTTGACCTGTGTTGAGCCTTAGTGTTAATCGTCCATGGTGACTGTGTGAACTAAGTTTTCCCCTGTGGGTCCATGGATATAGGTGTCTGTCCGCAGCCCATACAAATTGCCTCAACATGACACCCACTCTGATCTTTTTCCACGCCTCTGGAGTGAAGACCAGCACCTTTAGTTTAATGGTGTTAAACTGGCAAAATTGGCTGCTATAGCACCTCAGTATGTTTTCACTAAGACAAATAAAACTTGCCTTTAGGGCCCTAACTTACTGAGTCTCTGACCAGTTCTGCTCTATCAGTATAAAATGGGGAGATATTTTGTTGCCTCCAAGTGCAAAACATTAGTCAAAACAACTGCAGTAAGAGTAGTTCTGTGATACCAGGAGGATCCATTTATTACCTAAGTAACAATGCAGTATTGTATTAGCTGATATCTGACTAATTATTGTATTAGCTTCTATTTGACTACAGTAGGTATTTATTAAATTAAGTTACATGTCTGTCTTTTCGTGATGTACTGTTCCTACAGCTTACTAAGAACACTAAGACTAAGACTATGGGATCATAATAGTGACATACTCAGGAGCTGAACATTTAGCAGTCATTGTGTGTGTGTGTGTGTGTGTGTGTGTGTGTGTGTGTGTGTGTGTGTGGATGGGGGGTGCGGGTGGGGTGGGGGGCTACATGTATTTGCCTGTGGGTCACAGTAGGCCCATCTGTTGTAAACCAAACCGAATCAAACACACAGCTAGAAAAAACTGTCCCGCAAACCTGACCTCACCATACCCCCTCTCCTCTCTCTCTCTCTCTCTCTCTCTCTCTCTCTCTCTCATATATAAACACAATACTGTATATACAGGCAGTGTGTGTGTGTATGTGCGTGGGCTTCCCAGTGGCCTGCGAAGTGATCCTCTGAGCAGTGGATTTTTTCTTCTTTTTTTACTGTACTCGTTCCGACTCGTACTAAGAGAAAACGAGACTATACAGTAAATTATATTTAGGTGCTTGAATAAAGTGAATGCAGTTGTGGGTAGTTGTGTGGTGGCAAAAACGTGAGGATGTAATGTCTATGTGTGATCTGTCATGAGCGATTACACAAAGACACAAAGTGGGATACATGTCCTTGCAAGTTAAGATTTCAAGCATTAAAGTCACATACTGAAACCTAATATCATCTGACATTCAGACAATGCACGAAGCATCATACAAATAATATATTTATATAGGCAACAGAATTACAGCTGAGGAGAATAACAAGCCATATAGCACTGACGTTTACGTCCACATCAAAACATACCGATGCATGCATCAAACACATGACTTACACAACATCCTAATATTAATATTCTACATATTGTATTCCTTATAGCGAGTCATTAAAGCTACATATCATTATGCAGCACAACTTAAAAGCAAAGTAAGGATGAAGAAGTCCCAACAAGAAACAACTACATAGAAGTAAAAAGCCCAGCAGGCCCTGTCCATGGTGCTGAGTGTCTGTGTGGACAGCATGCAATGACAAACTCGAGCAGCTCTCACTATAACACAGAAACAGCTACATCCAGGCAATCAAGGCACGTTATATTCAAACTGTATAACCACATTAACAACTGCGCAATATATTTGCATAAGCAGCCACGGCGGGCTTTTTTGTCACGTGTTATAAAAATAATTATAATTTATGTAGATACTTCTTCAACAAAGTGCTTAAAAATACAACAACACACCGAAACAATCAATTACGGCGAGATGATGAGTCACGTAAGGTTGTTTTTGACCTACCACCGACTGTTTGTCCATCCTCTGCGGCTAGCTGAGTAGTTTTGGACGCGCAAGGTAACGTTAGCTGGTATTAAGCTAACGTTAGCTGGCACTATAATGGAAAAGTTGGGCTACTAACTTTATCAACTTTCCCGGTTCTTTCACTTAAACGACGTTACTTTTACTGACATGCCTTCACTTTTATTTTTCTTATCTTCCCCCACAGTCAACACCATCGCAGTTTTATCCTAGTAGTATGACGGCACTATTTTTTTAATCAAGAGATGCCAACTTCAGCTGGCGTTTCCTCGGGAGACGACGTGACGCCCACTAATATCCTTTCATCACACAAGCTGACCCACTGCAATCCAGAGGGGCGCTGCTGCACTCATTTGAAGGCACTCATTGAAAAATTACATTAACTGCAACTTCACAAAGAAAATATTTTGTATTTTTACTAGAACTGGTGTAATGGGAACTGTTTACCTTGAATATGGATAGGTTTTTAATTAAAATATTTGCGAACAGGCCTCCATTGAACATAATATTGTAATCTGTATACAAAAACAATGTTTCTTTCATTATGAATCTGGGTAACAGAGAGTCTGTAGGAGGTCTCCAAGTCAAGGCTGAGTCATTCAAAACTGTTTTTAAATGAAGGCTTCAAAAGTTAGGATTGTCATAAATATAGCAATTTTAGACGTGACACTTTTTACTGCTTTCTTGGTATACTGTTTACATTTTTGCCCACCTCTGAAGAAGGCTGTGAAAGTGTCCAATACCATCCTCTCTTGACACAGCTCATCCTCCTGAAATTGCCAGCATGGATACATTGCACTGTGATCTATTTCAGCTGACATGTCTTCTGGGCTTTTAAACAGCATTTTATCTTTACACTGCCTGGGAGAAACACATATAAGCTGCACCACAAGCTCCAGCTTTTGCTAGAGAAAAATTTCAAATGAAAAATTTGGATTTTATAGCTGCCGTAAGGCACAAGGCACAGTGACTCCTCTTTAGAAAGACAATAGGCCAAGGGCAAAGTGGCCAGAGCATTACTAGCAGCATAAAAATATATGACTGGGGGGGGGGGGGCAGAAATAAACTACCCCCAGTTTATGCACTTGTGAGTGGGAGATGTGTTTTTGTGAGAAGGTGTAGCGCTGCTTGTTACTTTAAGTAACAATTCTGGCAATAAATATTTAAAAAAAGACCTTGTCTCCTTTTCCAATCACTCGCCCAACATTTATTTTCTTTCCTGCAGTTGGAAAAGTGAATATTTCCTAGTTTCTGTAAACTTCGAAAAAACATCTTAGAGCAAAGTGAGCAGGATTTGAGCAGAGCGGGGTAGAAGTAAGAAAAGAGATGAGGTATGTACACAGTTTTCTGTCTGTGTTTGTGCTCTATATACTGAGATGGGAAAAAAGTTATGAATATGCATAAAGCAAAGCGCTGCTACACGCAGGTGACATGCTTGACTTGTGTTGCTGCTGTGAACAACTGCACAAGACAAATGTTTTCTCCCTCTTTCCTTCTCTCAGGAACAAGGGAGTAAGGGACAAAAAAAAAGGTCTCATGGGAACACTTTTCTTTTCACTCTGTGGATGAAAAACCAACACACTAATGATGCAGACACACATGCAAAGAAGCACAAAAACCGTGGTAGCTCATACCCAAGCAGACACAGGAAGATACAAATATATACCCCCAACCACACACACAAAGACAATCAACCTCACAAAACTGTATGAAAACACTTTTCAAAGTGTATTTCAGAAGAATGTTCTGCCATTCTTTCCAACTCATTTAGAGTTTGTTGATAGCTAGCTGAAGGCTCGATACAGTGTGCAGACCACATACAGGCAGACATTAAAGCAGAGATCCATTCCTAAACAGAATTTTAACATGCTATGCTTCTTATCTTGGACAGTTCAGTCTAGATTTTGAGACATGAACAAGTTGTTCCTCGAGTTAGAAGTCAGAAAACTGAGGCTCTAATCTTTCTTGTCATTATATTTTGCAGACAGATATGTCATTGTATAAGCTATTTTGACTAATGATAACATGAAAATGATAATACCCAAGACCATTAGTAAATTAAAGCATCTGCTGATGAAGAAGATGATGAGACATTTGACATAAAACCCATTCTTCAGCTTTTCACTAAGACAAGAAAAAGTGCTTGAAGTCTGAATATGATTTCAGCAGACAGTGTGCTGAAAAAACAGAGAGATGTGGAGCAGACGGTGTGTCTCTCAAGGGAAAACCAAGGATCCAGTTTTACAATGTTAAAGATCCACAGAGAACAATAGATAGAAAAACATATACATCCAAAGGTTAATATATATGTATATATATACATATATATAATATACCGTCCCGTCTCTCCACGTATATATGCTACATACTTGAATCCTGATATAGCAACACTATATGAAGCATGAGTCATGCCAATAAAGTCACTGACAAGTAGCAGCGAAAGGACGTGTGAGAGAGACTCCCATCTACAGGGTATAAGACAAACACATAATAATTTATCAGTTTATTTAATTGGGTCATTTTGCCATCATGACTCTTTCCAGGATAAGCAACTCTAAAATTGATGCATTGATGCAAAGATGGGTCATTAGATAATTATGGCCTTCTCTTTAGTGGATACTACATACATTTTACATAAAGTACTTTTCATATAGAGCAGGTCTAGACTGTAATCTTTATATAAACCAACATATTTTACACATTACAGTAAATCCTTATACATTTATATATTTGTATATATTTTTTATATTTCATGCTGCATATAAAATAATATTGAACATTATATCTCAAAAGCATTTTATATAGTACAGAAGTTTTATTGTGACAGCAACTTTTTTAAGGTTTTCTCAGCTGATGCTAAGCACTAATCCACAATTAAGACGACGTCAGGCAATAACTTGGTCTGAATGAGATGCCTGTGTTGTCTTACTTTGGCTGTTGATAATTAAATAAAAACTAAATAAATGGTAGTGGAAAAATAAATTCTTGAAAAAGTATTTTTGCGTGGCAGAATATGATGGGACAAGTAAAAGAAGAGGACAGGAGGCACAATGAGAAAACACTCATGAGATAGGTGGCTGAAGAGAGGAAAAAGAAAACAGAAAAGGAGGTGGTACAAAGGGGATTTAGGGAAAGGGATATGGAGGAAGGGGTGAGGGAAGACGAGAGAGGTGAGCGGGGTCAGACAGCGGGAGGAAGCTAATGTCTTTATTTCCTGGTGAGGTGGGACCTCGCATTTACCCCTGGGGTCAGTGGTCATGGACAGGGTCACTGGGGGTGTTGTGAGGGGGGGGTATCTCAGTACAGAAGAAGAGAGAGAATATCTATATAACAAAAAAGTGGAGGGAACTAGAGCCAGAGACAGAGTAATGGGGGAAAGAGAGGAAAAGAAAGAAGAGGGAGACCTAGTTTCAGTCAGGAGAGGAATGTGTAAAGGTGGAAAGGTTGAGACAGTTTGAGGAGGTGAGAATACTCAAGGGAAAGAGGAGGTGGGGACACACACACACACACACACACAAACAAACACACACACACTGTACACTGTATACATGAAATAACTGTAGATCTGGAATGTAACTGCAGAGATGGTGTATGGGTCTTGTCTGAGGGTGTATGTGTGTATACTGTTTGTTTGTGTTGCATGTAAATGTCTGCAATGGTCTATATGTCTGCGTGCTTTCGTTATGTATTGCAAGTGTTTATGTATGAATGTGTATTTTGTTCTCTCTGGAGGCCCCGCCAACGCAGCTGACAGATAAATACAAACTGATTCAATGTATGAGTCTTTCTCTAGAGTATTGTTAGGAGTTATCCTCTTGAACCGCTTGACTTACTGCCTTCTATTGATGTAAATTACATTTGTCAAATACGATGCGATAAATATCAAGACTCTGCGGCTTACTGGCTTTTATTCTAGCATGTAACTGCATTACCAGCAATCACATGAATTAACTTTGACATTACTTTTAACATTCTAAGATAAAAAAATCTCTGTCTTTATTGTTCCTCGAGGGTGTTGTTACTGCATTTAGTCCTATTTAACCACTTTGCTTGGTGCTTTTTCTTTTTTTTTTAACCCATTTACACTTTTTTATAATGTTAATGACATCAGTCAAATATTTTCTGAACCAATAATGGGACATTTTTGTTGCTTTCTTCTAGCATCATAGTTTGATGTCTTTTCGTGGAAGTCGTAGATGTACTGGTGTATGTGTGTGTGTGTGTAAAGTATTCCCCTGGACCCTCTTTTTCCGTCAGTTTTGATGCTGACAGTGGTCTCTTCCAGCTAATTAATGACAGCTTTAAATCTAGGACTCCCTACCATAGATCTAGCTCACACCCACACCCACTAAAACACAACATTTTATGCAAATTGAGACTTGCAGGAAACGTAGACATATATGGGCATACACATACATCCAACAGGAACTTACACACGTAGTGTATATGCAAACTTACAAAGGTGTATACTGTATATGTTTCTTCCTAAAATTACATATAATGATCAAATTAGTGCAGTTTGTGCAACAGGATGCTCTTTTATTATATCCATACTATTACGGTAGTATGAGATTTTTCTACAGATCTATGTTCTGTGATCATCTGCTGAAAAACTCACTTAGCACACAATGCTGTCTTCGGTATAATGCCCACTTCGGGTGTATGCATATAACATTATCGATATATTTGTCTTCTTTCTTTTTTGAAATAACTCAAGAAGAAAACGTTGTATAGTAACAGTTGTACCATAACAGCTAACCAAGGGGTCTATAAATGGAACGAACGTTTGCAAATAACATACAGCAAATAAAGAGAGTGCATTATGCTTTCCATGTCTTTTGTGAAGTGAATGCTTTCATACTTCATCCTCTGAGAAAAAAGTCACCATCATCCATATAACTAAAATAAATTCAAGTCTTCAGAAGGTGAGTATTGTGATGTATGATATTGTAAGTTTTGGGTGGATTTTCCCTTTAAATTTCAGTTGGTTGTGATGCCTAAAGAGATGTGTTTTTCAAAGATGTCTAAAAAATGTTGAGTCAATTATTTTGCCACACATTGGCTCACATCACCACTGTTTTTTTAACCTTGGCCCAAAATATTTTTTGAGAAAGATGGGGAAAGTAACACTGCTGCTTCTACTTCTCCTGTTGCCTGAATGAACCCTTCTCTGAACTGATCTGTCTGGATCCTCAGATGTCTGTATGTCTACCTGTATATGCCTGCGACAGTTTGTCTCTGTGCGTAAGGGATTTGTGAGCCTGTGTGTAAGTCCACAAATACTTTTTTGTGTGTGTGTGTATATTTGTATATCTCTATGTGAGAATGTGCACAAACAATAGAGAATCTCGGTCAGTGATATGATTAATGGAAATGGTACGCTGACTAGAGTCACACTGAGAGAGAAGAGTCTGTTCTCCAAAATAACCTCATCTCACTAATACTATGGAAGAAGGGTGTGTGTGCGCACACATACGTGGCTGGTACATAATGCACTCACACAACTTAATAAACAATTATAAATAAAAATTGCCATAAGGTCATAACGGTGTGTACGTGTACAAGTTTTTTTTTATTTTCACCTCTTAAGTGTAGGACAGAATGTGACCCAGGACACTATAAATAACCACTCACAGCCTCAGTTCAGTTTTAGACCCTCTAATGCTGTCCAGTACTAGTTATTCCTGTCGTACCTCTGAATGCCTGTGATGCAGCAGGTTAAAAATATCCCTTTACCTTTCTGAGGCGACCGATAATGGAACTGTGTTAATTAACACCACAACTTTTCTAATGGGTGTCTTGATTTCATTTTAGAATCTACAGTTTACTACTAATTTCTGGAGGGATTGGATGCCTGAGTGACTTAACAGATTATCATATTAGTTTTAGGTCATTTGTGAACCATATTCAGGTCTAATTGTAGAGTTTTCTTCTTTGAATGGTGTCATCTGTATCAGAGGGTGACTCAGCAGGCTATACATATGGCTCTGGTCTGAGTTTTCCTTTAGACCCATATTTCTGTCTTGTTCTGGAGTTATTCTTGTTGCTGCTCTCAGTATTGGACATCTGTATGACAGAATGTGATTCAGTCAGCTATAAATATGAATGGCCTTTCTGCTCGGCCAGCCACGCGGATTAGCAACTCTTCCTGCTTTTCCACTAGGCTCGGAACACACTGCAGCACGCTCTCTCACAAAACACACACGCACACACACACAAATAACCCTCACACACTCATTCTCACTTGCCAATGCTCACATCCCTGCACAAACACGCACACTGTGAGAGAGATGGTGAGTGTGAGAATGGTGAGATGCAGCTGAGAATGGCCTGTCTGTAGCATACCAAAAGTCAAGAGTGATTTACTTTCTCTATTCTCTTCCTGTTTCTATGTTTAAAGTTCTTTGGTTTTAATTATGTTTCTCTTTCTACTAACTATTCTGTTCTAGACTAAGAGGGAACACCACACAGACAAAAAGTGCACATTGGGAAACAGCAAAACACAAGATAATTTAGTTGGTAAATTGTCCACTGCATGCTAAGACACAAGACAGGCTAGAAAGAGAGACGGGGAGAGAACTGTGTACAACAGCTGCCCTCCTAATACCAATAATCTCTCATTATTTGGTTTTATGCCATAAATGTATAATAATGTCATAATAACAATAATAAAATAACAGATGGTTGCATATGGAGAGGAGACTGTAATCCCTGACTTTGTTCAAACATGGTCTTTGTTGTTGCATGTGAATGGCCTTCTCGACTCTTCTCTGGTCTTTCACTTTCACTCTTGTCTTGCACACGGAAGAACAGTCTGAGGTGAACTTTTAGGCACAGAAAACATTAAAACATATCTGCTTATTGTGATGATACAGAATACAGTGAAGGTGAGAATGACTGTCTACATCTGTTTTACAAAATTAATGTATTGGTCCTGTTGACCCAATTGTTGCACTCTGTATACTAATGTATAAAAGCACAACTTATCTATTGTTATAGAAGCCATCTTTTGGTGTTTATTTTCACCGTTTCCTAATGATATTTACATAGCTATACAACAACAAAAAACCAGTAGCATAACCTTAGACAAAAAAGACATTGAAGGCATCAACAACTTGAGTTTAATAAAAGTCCTTGTTTTTGTTTTACTTATTTTCTATATACTTGACATGAGTAACTCATCATCATTATAGAAGAATCATAGGCTACAGTAATAGGTGAGCAAGGATAATATCTTCATTGGAGTCGCTTGAGATGTTATGTTATTTTCTCTCAAAACATAAAGCTGGCTTCCTTACTACTGCCCTGCTCACACACAATACAATTATTCTGAATTTGTAGTAATTTCAATTATGGAACTGTGCATATTATGAAAATATTTCTTAGTCCTTTTTATTTATTCTATTAGACCAGTAATAAACAATATTGTCATGGTTGAAAGTCAAGTCCATCTGGTCAATGTCTTCTTTTGTAAAAGGGGCTCTGCTCTCCTCTCCTCTCCTCTCCTGTCCTCTCCTCTCCTCTCCTCTCCTCTCCTCTCCTCTCCTCACTGGTGCATGCTGGGAGTTTGAGTGTGTGAGTGTGTGTGCGGGTGTAGAGTGCGTGGGTGAGTTTGGGCCGTTTGGAGTTTCAACCTTGTTCAATCTGGTCTTTCTTGATGAGGTGGTAAGAGGAGTTTAAAAAATATTATTGACAGGTTTGTAAGAGAAACGTTGTTAGGTAAGTAGGTTGCTGTGGCGGAGCTATGGCGTCTCTCCCGAGTGGGAGCTCGTCAGCTCTGTCGATTAAACATGGTGTTAGGATTGTGGCTGATCTGAAATACACAGTGGAACAGGTTCTGTTGGCTGTGGAAGAACAGGTCAGGCATGAGAACATCGCGTATGGCTCTCGGATGAATAAAGCCGTAGTGGCGTTTCTCCGTGAGGAACGGATGGTACACAGGTTGGTTGAGAGTGGCCTGGTGTTGGATGATTTGTTTGTAGTCGTCTCGCCACTTTTTCTGCCTTCTACAAAAATAACAGTGTCAGGTGTTCCGCCATTCATTCCTAACGAGCTTCTGGAGAAGGAGTAAGTCCGCTTCGGGAAGTTTGCTAGTGGGTTCAGAACGATTCGTCTCGGGTGTAAAGATGTCAGACTGCAACACGTTCAATCCTTACGGAGACAAGCGTTCATGTATTTGAATGATGCTT
>JAVQJD010056760.1:0-25569 GCA_036023655.1 Nannoperca australis
ATAACAAGGTCTAGGAGGCTGGTTGAAGCAGAAGATATACTTGCAGTGCACCACCAGATGTCACTGTTCTGTGTGGTTTCAAAGCCCCGAAACTTTGGTTAATTTTCCGGCACAATCAGATGAACCCTGTGGAAGCGTCATTAGGCTTCAGATGCCCATCCCTAGTTAAAATAAGTCTATCATGACCTACCACAGTGTCCCGGTACTATAATACTCATCGTGGTGTGATCTAGTGTTTGTGACAGCGTAAACAAAACTCCTACACGTTCATGTAAAGTGATACGAGGAGCAAACGTTACAACTTCAATGTACAATTTATCTTTACAGCAGCCAGTGCAAATAACTTTCGCGGAGTGGTTTTATCTAGCGTCGATAATAATGGACAACAAAAACCTTACACGGTGTTTCAAAAGCTGCGCATATTTGAGAATAAACGTTTATAAAAAGTGCAAAGTTTAGGTACATGACATTCAAAATGTTATCTAAAATAAATAAGAAGTGATTATAGTCCCAATTTCATGTTAATAATTATCCCAAATTATTGAAACGTCAATCTGATGCAACGTTACTCATATTCCGGTAGCCCCTCCCTTTCTGATGTCAACACAACTGCTGATTGACTCTCTCGCTCGTAGTAGGCGGTAACTCGAGTCACGATTAGTCAATGCCATCCGTGCCCGCTGTGTCCTATTGGTATATTATTTTTGTACCTCCGTTTTTTCTTTGAGGTGTACAGGAAGTCACCCCTCCTGTTCCTCTTTGAGAAGAGAAGCCGAGTACGGTGGCGGCGTGTCTGTGAGGCTCTGATCTAGCCGGTGGAAAAATGGCGGATACGTTAGCACTTTTCACTGCCATTGGGCTCAGTGAGCAGAAAGCGAAAGAAACCCTGAAAAATGAAGCGCTGAGTTCTGCCCTGAAGGATGCAATTATTCAGGTACGACCCGAAGTATGTGGGGAAACTCAACTTCCTGGGGGGTGGACAGCTGTGAAATGTGACTGACATTCACTTTATTTGAGCTAACTTGTAGTATCCGCCCCCAGGTTTTCCTCACTTTTTAGATGTGTTCCAATTATGGGGTCAGATGTACCTACCTTTTAATTACGTTTCTCACAACTTTTGAGTAGTTCTCGTAGCATGGTCACTATACTTTCCCTGTCAGTGTCAAGATAAGTATATAATAACTCACTGTCTGTCTTTGCTTTAACACAGCCCATCAGCTTTTAACATACACATAGTCTGAAGAAGAAAACAATAAATTCTGATCTTTTCTCATTTGTTTCAACAGGCCCAGCGTGTCTGTGGGGGATCCGGAGTGGACAAAGCCATGGGTACATTGCTGTACAGTATGGCATCTCGCCTTAAAGACACCAAACGCCTGGCATTCCTTTCAGACAGTATAGCTCAATGCAAACTCTGCACAGAGCTACAGCTGGCAGGTAATTTC
Source organism: Nannoperca australis (assembly GCA_036023655.1). Classification (NCBI taxonomy): domain Eukaryota; kingdom Metazoa; phylum Chordata; class Actinopteri; order Centrarchiformes; family Percichthyidae; genus Nannoperca; species Nannoperca australis. The sequence continues at coordinate 1,446 of JAVQJD010056760.1, forward strand.
TGCCATTGTTTGACATGTTGCAGCCCGATCGCAGCAATGAGAAAACGGAGACATCTAACAACATGACATATTTTAACATAAATAGAACAAATAATACATTTTCCAGACTGATCCCTGACACCAAGAGACATTGTTTAGATGTTCAATGCATTGCATTCACTTAAATTTGGTCAGGACACAAGTTCTAAATCATTTATTGCAACATGATATGCATTTGTATTTGGCTGTGTTTAAACGTTTAGAAGCGTTAAGAGCAAATAGAAAGCAGAATGATTGCGTTGCCAGCCTGATTATATGGACTGCCTAAATGGATGAGATAGATTTGTGGATTCTGTGGCTGCATGCTCCATGAATTTCTCCTCCCTTTTTTTATTTTTGCAGCTGCACTTGACTTTGTGAAGAGCCATCCTCAGGACCCCATCAGCCAGAGGGAGTTTGATGAAGCATGTGGAGTGGGTGTGGTCATTACACCAGAGCAGATTGAAGATGCAGTAAGTGCATGAGCTTACACTGCCCAGAAGGATGTTTGTTTTTTTGTGTATATTGAAAGCTTTTCCTGAGGGTGGTGTGTTCAATGACAGTGAAATGTTGTGCAGGTGGAGAAGGTGATCAAGAAGCACAAGGAACAGCTGTTAAAGGAAAGGTACCACTTCAACATGGGACTGCTAATGGGTATGCTCTCACACTTAATTGCTTAAATATTTTTGAGACCTTTAAAGCCTAACAGACGGACAGAACGTCTCACTGAGCTTTTGTGTCTGTGACAGGAGAGGCACGCGCTGCCCTAAAATGGGCCGATGGCAAGGTCATTAAAAATGAGGTGGACATGCAGGTGCGGTTTGAAAAACAGAATATTTGATTGTTATTGTCTGTCATTTTGATTGGATATTTACATCTGAGGTTGTTAGGTTATTTCTACTGAATACTGTAAATAATCCTGACTTTGATCTTAAAGGTCCTACACCTCTTAGGACCCAAGACAGAAGCTGACCTGGAGAAGAAACCTAAGGTAAAACATGTCACATTATTTAAAGGAACAGTTTGACATTTTGGGAAATAAGCTTATTCACTTTCTTCCTGCCCCCAGCTGAAATAATTTAGCACGTGCCCCCTGTAAAATCACAACTTGTTGTCTTTATACTTCACTTTCTGTACATTTGAAGTGTGGTTTCCAGTCTCTATGTTAAGTTATGCTGCTGGTTGTAGCTTCATATTTATTGTGGTATCGATCTTCTCAATGAACTCTGCAAGAAAGCAGCGGCAGTCTGAATGTTTTGTTATTTCATCTGTGGTTAATATCTATTTGTTTTGCAGCCCCAGAAAGCTAAAGTCGCAGAGAATGAGGGAAAGGCCAAGAAAGAGGAGGTGGCAGTAAATGGTAAGCAGCAGGCAAAGTGGACGGCAGACACAAGTGAATGTAATTTTTTGTTTATGTCAGTATTTAGTTTTTCTTGTTAACTCTGCTTGTTGGTTGTTTAGGTGAGGTGATGACTGGGGAGGGAAAGTCGCTGATGGAGCAGCTCAGAGGAGAGGCGCTGAAGTTCCATAAACCAGGTGAGAAGGAGCCACCTGAACAATTAGATGCAGTTGCTTGTTGCTCTTTCCCCCTCACACTCCATCGTGAAGATTTACTAATAGAGCATGTCAATCTTTCATCATACAGGAGAGAACTATAAAACAGAGGGCTATGTGGTCACACCCAACACAATGAACTTGCTTAAAAAGCACCTGGAGATCACTGGTGGCCAGGTACAAACTTGTCGCACACATTAACTTTGGAGAAGAAACACTCTGACTTGAAAATGACAACATATACAGATTTTTTTTTTTCTCCTTTCCATTTAGATACGTACTCGTTTTCCTCCTGAGCCCAACGGCATCCTTCACATTGGACATGCCAAAGCTATCAACTTCAATTTTGGTTATGCTAAGGTACCTGTCTTTCTGTCCTCCATCACAATCGAACCCCCACTGGTGCAGCTGTTTTCTTTACTCCTCGTCTCTTCCTGTAGGCAAACAACGGAATTTGCTTTTTGAGGTATGATGACACAAATCCGGAGAAAGAGGAGGAAAAATACTTCACTGCTATCAAGGACATGGTGGAGTGGCTTGGTGAGTTTGACACCCTTTTTGATGTGATCAAAGCTTTGTCGAGGGCACTCGAAATTCATGAAGATAGTTTCTAATCAATATTACTGTATTACACAGGATACGAACCTTATGCGGTCACACACGCGTCGGACAACTTTCAGCAACTCTACGACCTTGCTGTGGATCTTATTCGCAGGTGAGTGTAGGAACTACGTGCACGTGTTGGTAAATATGCACAAGCTGGCAGACGATGCCTGATTCTTCTCTTTGTCTTCCTTCAGGGGTCATGCGTATGTGTGCCACCAGAAAGGGGAAGAACTGAAAGGCCACAACGCACCTCCGTCGCCCTGGAGAGACCGACCCACTGAGGAGTCCCTGGTTTTGTTTGAGAGGATGAAGAAGGGCCTGTTTGCTGAGGGAGAGGCAACGCTCAGGATGAAGATGGTTATGGAGGACGGGAAGATGGACCCAGTGGCATACCGCATAAAATACACGCCGCATCATCGGACAGGAGATGAATGGTGTGAACATTTAGTTTTTTCAGCTGGGTAGTTTAATTTAAATATTAAACATAAATATATTCTCGCAACAAGCTTTGTTTTACTTACACTTGTTTCTTATGTTTCTCCGCAGGTGCATCTACCCCACTTACGACTACACCCACTGTCTGTGTGACTCTATTGAACATATCACACACTCGCTCTGTACCAAAGAGTTCCAGGCCAGGTATACATGAAGTGATGTGCTGTAACTCAACTGTAAACATAATCTTTCTTGGAGTCATTGAAGTGCACCGTTAATGTTCCCTTTCTTTGTTGGTTCCTTTTGTTTTTTTGCGACAGACGTTCATCATATTTCTGGCTATGTAACGCTCTGGATGTGTACTGCCCTGTTCAGTGGGAATATGGCCGTTTGAACCTCACCTACACTGTTGTGTCAAAGAGGAAAATCATCAAACTGGTAGAGACCGGCGTTGTCAGGTAAAATAGCATTCAGTATGTTTATATTACATTACATTACAAAACAGTCTGTCTTGTAATGAATGTAAACAATGGATGGAAAGCATTTGTTCACCAGTGTGGGTGACGGATGAGTATTTGCCCTACAATATTACTATATATTATATACAAAAAGCTGACATCACAGGATACGAACAGGATACGAACCAGCCACATTTACTTAAATGTAACGTACGTCTGAATGACAAAAAGGCGTCACTTTTTCCTCACTTGATGAACTCAGCAATGTTATGATTTGTGTTTGAAAAGGCTTAAGTCCTTTCAAGGGTATTCAACAACGCATTTCTCTTTGAAGCAGATAAGTCAAACAACATGAGTGAATTCAAACTAAATATACTTCTCACTGGTGTACAATATTTTAACCACGTCTAGTGTGCTGTCTTCATGCTACATAGAATCTGTCAGGTAACTTTAGAAGACATCTTTTCTAATTGCAGAGACTGGGATGATCCCCGGCTCTTCACTTTGACTGCGCTGAGGAGAAGAGGTTTCCCACCAGAGGCCATCAACAACTTCTGTGCACGGGTATGCAGCATGGACAGCAGGGCGATCGGGTGGATGGAGGAACTAGTAATTACATGTATGAGGATGGCGCTGTCGTGTAATAATGTTACATCTGCTGGCAGGTCGGAGTCACCGTTTCCCAGACAACAACAGAGCCCCACCTTCTGGAGTCGTGTGTAAGGGACGTGCTGAACGACTCGGCCCCCAGAGTCATGGCTGTGCTGGAGCCGCTCAAAGTCACCATAACCAACCTTCCTGTGAACTCAAAGGTTTGTTCCTGATTTGCATATACAGACATTTTACACATTAAACTGCTCCCTGAGGACTTGTAATATCTATGTATATTCTGTCGTCCTCCTCTGTCTCAGTCGGATGTACAGGTACCAGACTTTCCTGCCAACGAGGCCAAGGGCAGCCACGTGGTTCCGTTTACACACACAATCTTCATTGAACAGAGTGACTTCAGAGAGGTTAGAGAAAAAGATAAAGGAAAAATACCCTCATAGTATACGTATCTGTTTTTGGATTGTGGACACAAGATAATGATGATGATGATGTTTTTCAGGTGATGGAGAAGGGCTACAAGCGTCTGACCCCAGAACAGCCTGTAGGTCTAAGGCATGCTGGATTTGTCATCTCTGTACAGAAGGTCATCAAGGTAAGACTGCAGATGTCTCAATGAGCCCAGATTTGCCAGGCGAAATGTACACGCTAGGTGTGGAGGACAGGACACAGCATGGGTAGAGTAGTGAGTAAGAATAAGTTAAACATTTTCTAATCAAGTGCTTTATTGCCATTAACCTCTGTCACTGTTGTTACACTCACGAACGCAGCCTTCCTCCTCTGCTGTTTGTATTGTTTCACCATACAGTTATAAAAAGGAATATAATTGATAATTATTTCCTGAATGAGAGGTCAATCTCACCTCTCTGAAACTGGCTGAACATTTACGAGTAGTAATGTTTAACATTTACTTAAGTAATGGGTGCCTGTTGCTCAGTCGGTAGAGCAGGTTGTCCATTAATCGGAGGATTGTAGGTAGGTTTGATCCCTGGCTACTCGATATCGAGCCCCCTAATGCTGCCAATGCATTTCACACTCACACGCACACACACACACACACACACACAGAATGCAAATTGTAAAGTGCTTTGGGTAAAAGCACTATTTTAAATGCAGTCTGTTTACCATTATATGCAGTCCAAGTAAGGTTTGACAGTTTCCCCGGAGCTTGTTACACTGAAATGTTAACAAAATGTGTGATCTTAGTATTCTACATTAAGTGTATACTTTCCTCTGTGGATGTATTTACTTCCATGTGTCTTTTAATAAAGTGCTATTTTACCCGCCATCTTGTCAACATCCTCACAACAAGACCTGCTGACTTCCGCTTTGTTTCTCAGGACGCTCAGGGCAAAGTGGTGGAACTGGAGGTGAACTGTTGCAGTTCTGAGACTGCAGAGAAACCAAAGGCCTTCATCCACTGGGTCAGCCAGCCTTTGGTGTGTGAAGTGCGTCTTTATGAAAGACTGTAAGTCACAGAAGAAATCCCTCACTGTCACTCACAACCAATACCCCATGTAGAACTCATTTAATCAAAAATTCTCACTGTCTTTGTAGATTCCTGCACAAACATCCAGAGGATCCATCCGAAGTGCCCAATGGCTTCCTGAGTGACATCAATACTGTGAGTACCTCTGTACCTGTACCTGTGTGAGCTGTGTGAGCTAACAGATGTTTCAATTGCTGCAGTGACTATTCTAAAGTTTATTATTTTATTTTTTTTGTCATTCAGAATTCCCTGCAGACGATCAGCAGTGCCTTAGTGGATACCTCAGTCAAGGGAGCAAAAGTGTTTGACAAATTCCAGTTTGAGAGAGTTGGCTACTTCTCTGTGGACCCCGACAGCACCGCAGATAAGGTCCAGTATAACTAAATAACTTAAAAATGAGTTTTACAGTACTAATGCTTCTTAACGAAAGCTTCAATGTTTAGTTCAATTGAGACAAAACATTTTGGCACCTGTGTAATATGAGTGCGAAGTGTAACTTTAGTCTTTCTCTCCATGTAGCTTGTTTTCAACAGAACAGTCACCCTCAAAGAAGACCCTGGTAAGATCTGATTGACTGAGATCCAGCCACACGTCCTGCTTCCCATGAGCCCACGGATACATGTCCAAATTGTTTGCATCACTTAATGTGTAACATCAGCAAGGGCACAGACTGCTTAGGCTGACTCAAATCATATCAGACACTGTAATAATTACATGTCCATACTGCTGAACTGTAGTTCTCCTGCGTGAATCTGTCTCACTGAAAAGTGGAAAATATAATTCTATGTCTTGATTGTCAGTTGTGAATTCTTCAGTTGTTGAGTTGCGGCCAACAAAAAAATGTCAGTATCACTTTGCGCTATCTTAAGCTTAGTAAGTCAGTGTCCTCTTGATTCTTTGATCTGCTGCAGTAATATTCAGTGTTTCCCCTTTGTTGAATGTATACAGCTTTGATCATTAATCAATGAAGACCTCCTGTAGGCCTGTTTTTAATTTAATATTGGCTCTAAGCTGGTGTTACACATTGGAGATGCTTTCAAATGCCATATGTGATTTTCGTACACAGGTGATGAGTGACTGCCAAACCAAGTGTTTTTTAAGACTCAGAGGTGCACATGTCCTTTTTGACAGGAATAAATAATACTCAATAAAAGTCAAAGTCTCTGTCTTAATGCAATGTTTTCCTACTAGAAAAATCAAATGTTTGACGTAGCCAAAATATCATCATAAACTATGATTATTGGTGCCTTCATATATTTTATTTAGTCTAGGGTTGGGTCACAGTAATTGGTAATGTGTATATATGATGACCTAACCGGTAGAAAAAAATCACTAATGATTTCAGTCTAATAAGTTTAGAAAACCGTAGGCTATCGGGTAACTAATACACTCTACAGAACACAAGATAAAGAGCAGTATCATACTTCCACACACGAGCTGAGGCTAATGTCAATATATTTCGCAGCATTCGTTTCTGTGGCTGACTTGACAGTTGTGTTAAGCAACAATTTGCAATCAGGCAAATATTGACAGAACAAATAGTATTGGGCCAATACTGATATAAGTCAAAAAGGATGGTATGCATTGGTGCATGAACCAGAAGTTTTCATTGTAAAGAAAATACATGGTTTTAGGTTGCAAAATATTTTGGACCTTACGGATATTCATCTGTGAAAGAGAAAGATGTAACGTTACCCTCCTACACTTTTCTCAAGCAGATATTTGGTCCAAACAGAAACCGGTGTGTGAAAAGCCGACCACGCTGAAATGTAGTGCGTGGGAATTAACCCTCAACTGCCCAGAGCTTCCTGAGCACCACCCAAATATTCAGCGCATCTCTTTGGGACTACCTTAAAAGATTCAGAATCCAGTGAACCACTAGGAGCGTCTGTCTGGCATAACTGGCTTTTAAGGTGGTCTGACATCTACGTGATCTTGTCGGCTACTTTAGCCTTGCGTGTCGCCTTTAACGGACTATCATGAAAGCGTCAGTTATCGCGATATCACGTGGAGGAAATATCGCGACAGCACGACAGAGTTACAAATCGCTTGCCTATTGGTCCGAGGGTACTGTTGTAAGATGGCGCCCAGCGAAATATGAGTAGTTAGGAAAAAGAAAAACTACAGTTAGCCATCTGAGGAAATCACAAAAAAATAAAGAATAAAACGGCCACAGAGAAACGCAAGAAACACTTCGCTTCCCTCGTTGTTGGAAGAGGAGCAACGTTTTTAGGGTAGAGAAACGCTTGTGGGCTGCTCGAGCCTCGGCCCGGTTTAGGAAGAGAGGTAGCTAACGCGCCTGCTAACGTTAGCCTGGATATAACAGAAAAATGTAGTCGGTATAACGTTAACGAGAGGAGAGAGTGCCCCGTTACCATTGCGTTCTGTTTATGTACCGCCCGCTATGTAGTTATTGTTGTGCTCTTGATCGCATTATTACACTTTGTCAAACACAGCTGTGCCTGGGTCGTATTTTCAAACAACACGCGGCTAGTTAGCCAGCAGTGTACCTGGCTAACCTAGCTTGTTGTGTAATTAGCTGTTTGGTTTGTCGTTATAGGGCAAATGCCCCGTGCACACAACTGTAACTTAATTGTTGTGTAAAACTCGCGTGCTTTCGTTATGCAATAGTTTTCATCACTACTGTTAATACTGCATCGGATTTGGAAAGTGGCCGCGCTTTTGTCCCTGCTTGTATACACTCACGTAGAATTAACCCTTTCGTATTATCATCTGTCTGTGTTGCCACTGGGCAGCGATCTGTAGGATAGTTTGTAAACTCTCCGTTTATACCTGACGCCAGAGCAACGTTTTTGTCCCCCTAGTGTTACTTCTAAAATCATGTCGCTGTCTTCTTTCTCTTCAAGTGCGTTTGACTCGTTAACGTTTTGACATTTAAATGTGATTCGTGGATATTTGTTGTTGATACAGATATATAATGCTCCTAAACTGCATTTAATTAAAAACAATCCCAAATGACTTCCACCTTTCTTCAGATCCCTGCAGAAAAAGACACTGTCGGCAGCAATGAATAACTCCCTGGACGGTACAGGCTCCTATGAGGAGCTTGTGAGGCAGAAAGCTCGGAGCATCCCTCAGCATCGCATGAAGGAGTTCCTGGAGTCCTTGGCTAGCAAGGGGCCAGATGCCCTGCAGGAGTTCAGCCAGCAAACTGGAGATACTACAACCACCACCACCATGGTCTACCAACAGGAGGCTAACTGCATCTACACAGACAGTACGGAGGTGGCGGGGTCATTGTTGGAACTGGCTTGTCCGGTAAATCTGCGCACTAAATGGTCACATAGCAATCTGTTAAAGGGCTCTGTCCTAGCAATGAAGCTCTCTGACAGACACTGTCTTCTGATGCAGGTTCAGGTGCAGGTCCAGCCACAGCAGCAGCAGATACAGGAGTCCACGTCTCAGCAGCAGTCTGTACAACAGAATACAGAGCAACAGATAGTACAGGTGTGTTTTTTAATTTATCCTTTGTGCTGTGTGTATCGCCTAACCCTGTTCCATTTAATCCTTGGTCCACTATATTTCTCCTATTATCTCTTAATTTCAGGTGCAGATCCAGGGCCAGCAGCAAGGACAGATGCTGGGCCAGGTCCTCCAAGTGCCCTCTGGCTCCCATCAACAGCTTCAAGGTGTGACGACTGCACAGCTGATTCAACCTGGGGAACTCACAGAGGAGCAGCACCAACAGGTACATTTAAGCTCTTACACACACACACACAATCTTTACATAATGGCAGAATTGCAAGTTTTGTCATCAGTCAGAGTTTGAATTTATCATATCCCTCCCATTTGTTTTAGCTGCAAGCCCAGTTGGTGGCAGCCGTTGCAGGAGGACAACAGATCCAAATCCAGACAGTCGGGCCCCTCTCTCCCACCCAGCAGCAGGACAATGTTGAGAGGAGGGTACTGGGAACCACCGTTACCACATCACAGGGAGCAGGTGTCCTCCAGCCAGCTAAGAAGCGTAAGGTTGACATGCCCATCACTGTGTCATATGCCCTGCCCGGTCAGCAAGTAGCCACAGTCCTGGCTATTCCTCAAGGACAGGGCCAGCAACAAAGTTACGTGTCCCTGCGGCCAGACCTCCTAACCGTGGACAGCTCCCACCTTTACAGTGCTACGGGCACCATCACCAGTCCCACAGGGGAGACCTGGACGATCCCTGTCTACTCTGCTCCTGCTGGTTCCGGAGGCCGTGAGCAGGTCACACACATCGCCATCCCCCAGGAGGCCTATGGTACAGTGCAGGTTGCGGGGGCAAACACTACAACAATGACCACAATGCCAACACAAGTTACAGTTGAAAATGATAAGCTTAAAATCCCTGCCAGCCAAAGTCAGACAGCACAGGCCGTTTCCAGCATAACAAGCTCTGGGGGAATGGTAGGCCAAGAAGAGGTGGTGCACACACTGTCTGCAAACACACTGTTTCCTGCACAACTGATGAATGGAAACATCCACATCCCTGTGGCAGTACAGGGCTACTCCAACGCTACACAGTCCCTTATCTGGGATCCACAGCAGCAGGTGCTCCACACACAGGGCCTATCAGGGCAGGACGCACAGCACCTCCAGGTAATAACACAGGTGCTGAGCTATGTTTGTCCGTCATCATGATTAGCTATGAATATAGAAGTATTTTTTGATCGCACACACTAACAGCGTTGGTGTGTTTGTGTCTGCGCAGGGTCAGACAGTGGTAGCAGAGGTAGATGGCCAAGGCCAGCAGCAGGTGCAGGTGCAGGAGCTGCTGCTGCCTGCCACTCTGAAGCCAGAGGAGGGGCTGGACGTGTGGCGGCTTTGGGCTCAGCGGAAAAACGCAGAGTTGGACAAATCAGACAAAAATAAACTGGCTCCAATTGGCAGTAAGTGCATATGCGCAGTGTTTATTATAGTGTCAAAACAATATTTCATACATGTCTGTTGCCATCATCTCTTCTCTGTTTTCAAATGTCAACCCAGTCAGTGGTGTGTGTGTGTGTGTGTGTGTGTGTTGTTTTAGGACGCCAGGCACTGCGTTTCCAGGAGGACTTGGTGTCATGTGCGGTTGCTGAGCTCTGCATGGGTCTGTCTTTGATGACAACAGAGGCTCGGGGGCTGGAAGGGGAGTGTTATGAAGCAGATGTTCTCTACTATGTTTTTCTGTGCATACAAAAAGTAAGTTCACTACGAATCTAAACACGCGCACTCTCTCGTTCAACATCCATTCCGTCTTTGTTGTGAAACACTGTATGACCACAGCTTGCTTTCTCCGATTTCCGTCCCTGCAGTATCTCTTTGATAATGGTCGTGTGGACGACGTTTTCTCAGACCAGTACTACACTCGCTTCGCTCACAGTCTGCACCAGATCTTGGATCTTTGGAGGCCGTCTCTTCATCCGCTAGGTGAGGAGAGAAGATGTTTACCAAACCTTGCTTTATGTTTTATCAATTCATTTCATCACAGATACAGTGTGCACTAGTGAATACACTAACCCACCACATTCATCTCAACCCGATCTGATATTTGTATTCTCCTAAATATTACAGGTGCACAGCGGAAGTGTAGCCCAAACAAACAGGCTAATATTAAAACTAGTCAAATTAGTTAGATAGCTCCACATTAAGAGCATATTGCCTGTTGTGGTTTTGGATATTATCCCATGGTGTTTTCTGTAATAATCATTGGGAGATGAGTGTCAGTTGTCAGTTTTTTGGTAAAAAAAACATTGGCCAGGATTTGTACTGCTTCTTCCAAATGAAATGCAAACTTAAAATAAGTTTTTACTAACTGGACCTCAGGAAAATCTACGAAATGTAAAATAAAATGCTCAGTTTGCTTGATGACACATTGTTTGCATCCCTCCCTGGTCACGTTCACAGCAAAATGCCTGAGAGAAGCAGATCTGTGGTTGCATAGTACAAGACTCAAGATTCAAGTTGATTCAGTTACTCTATACAATACCATTTTTACTTTGCTGATCTTCCTGTCCCATATATTATATAAAGAATATAAGGAATATAGCTATTCCTGTAAAAAGAAAAAAGAAAAAAAGCGTTTGACACATTGAGTGAGCATTTTCAGTTTTGTAGCTTATCATAATTGAGACTAGTGATCTTTATTACTCCTGTGTTTAACTTTGCTGTATTTGAAGATGGGTTTATCAACACAGCAGGTTCTAGTCTTAAGCTTTGAGTTTTGGTGATGGTTCAAACAGTTGCTTATATTTAGATTGTGTGGACTGTGTCTTTTGAAATATCTTGCCAAAAAAGCAGCTCTCTTACTAGAACTTCAGGGTTTGGTAGAACGATGTGATCGTTTTCCGTTGATTAAACATTACAGATTAAGTGCTGATTTCTTTCCTTGTAATGTTGCTTGGCCAATTTTACAAACTGCCAGGTCTTCATGCTCCGCTCTTTACCTCCGCTACCAGGTTATATTATCCCCAGCCACGTGACAGAGGAGATGCTGTGGGAATGCAAACAGCTGGGGGCTCATTCTCCCTCAACGCTGCTCACAACTCTAATGTTCTTCAACACCAAGTGAGTTGGCATGCAGCGTTTCTTTAAGTCATCACACAGAGGATTTATGTATACTATTTTATCAACATGCAGCAATATTGTCCGTTGTATATCCCTGTACATCTTCAGCAAATCTTCATGTCAGCAAAATGCTGTGAGACACTGCTGTTGTTCTGTGTCTCCCCTCTGCCCCGATATGGGGACAGATGTACTCTGACCAGACCAGTCAATATATAAACTGTATATCTTTTAACAGGTATTTCCACCTGAAGACAGTGGATCAGCATTTAAAAGTTGCCTTTTCTAAGGTGCTGAGACACACCAGGAAGAGTCCCAACAACCCGAAAGACAAGAGCACCAGCATCCGGTACCTCAAGTCAACAGAGAGGTTCATAGGACAGAAAGGTAAGAATGCACATGATTTGTATTTATGCTGTAGGTGTCTGAGAGGAAAGCCTGTTTGAAGGATAACTAACAAGTTTTATACTATTTGTATATATTTTCTTTGTCCAGTCACAGATGACATGTACTCCGAGCAGCTGGAGGACCCAGAGAACCCACTGCGATGCCCCATCAAGCTCTACGATTTCTACCTCTTCAAATGGTAAATATCAAACCATAGGATGGATGATGAGGTGAAAGTTTATCAAGAAAGTTAACTCTAAAATTAGTTTTTTGAGGTGTAAATATATTCATATATATTCTAAATGTAATGAAATATGTAAGCAAAAACAACTGGTAAAATGTCTTTGTACTACTGTGTAGTGTTTTTCACCCTGGCCAGGGTTAGGTGAGGGTTATCTATTCATCAGGAGTCAAGAGTTTCTCTGTTGAGGTGCTGCTGCTACATTTAAATAAAACTCTTGTGCTTGTGTTATTGGCATGGTATGTGGAGTATACTTTGGACGCAGTGGTCAAACACTGTTGCCAGGCAACTGACAAAAACATTGGATTTTGTATAATAACTCTTTTCTCCTCTCAAAAGCAGTAAATTATTTGTATGTTTTCTGCCTCTCATATTACCAGGAATAAAGGCAACTAAATTCTTTGGCCTATAGAAAAGTCAGTGTCCTTCACAGCTTGTGAATAGGGGGAAAAAATTGCAAATGCCACAAACTGAGTGGTTTGAAACTGGTTCGCAGCGACGGCACAAAATGATCACATTTAACACAATAACAAAATGACCGTTAAAAACAATTAGAGACGGCGTCCACACATGGGACACACACAATACCAGACTCCATAGATGGTGCTATACACACCGGCAGAAGGAAAACAAAACACTAATAAACTGTACACAATGCCACCGCACCAACCTGCTTAGACAAGTACAATAATTCACTCATATGAACTTGGTAAACACAACAGCACATAACAGGTTTTTGAACCACCTGCATCTTAATTTAGCTCTGGCCATCGTTCTTTCATGTAATCATTTTAGTCATCAACTTAAATGTTTTTGCCAACTTAAAGGGGACTGTATGTCAATTAGACCTGAGACAATTAGTTAATAAACAGAAAGCGATTATTCCTTTCACTGAATTTTCAAGCAAAAATACCATACATTCACCAGGTTCTGCTTTTTCATTGTGCTGATTGGCTGCTTTTCTTCTAATCCATCATTGTCAACTGGATATCTTTTGGGTTTTGGACTGTTGGTCAGGCAGGCAGTTAAAAACATCATCTTGGGCTCTGAGGAATTGTAATCTAAAGCGTTTCCCCAATTTTCGGACATTTGGTATATTAAATGACTAATGGAGAATATGCTCGGCAGATTAACCCATAATGAAAATTAATTTTAACTTACATCCCTGAACAAATACCAACACTACAAGGATAAGATAGATATTACAGATTGATATATCATCCTCCAATATAAATCTCTATTTATTTGTAATTATATTTTTTATGTTGATGTTTGTTTTTCTTCCTGCAACACTGCAATTTCTCCTTGGGGTTAAATAAAGTACGTCCATCCATACAATTTTCCTGTAAGGACACTATCATTCACTCTGAAATTTGATATGAAAGCACACTTTTCCACTAATCCTCTTCCTCAGTAGCAGAAGAGTATTTAAGAGAGAGACGGGCTACAGCTAACTTCGACATCTGTTAAATAAGAGCATCCAGTGCTCACGCTGTGTTCTCTTTCTCCGTCAGTCCACAGAGCGCCAAAGGTCGCAATGACACCTTCTACCTGACACCGGAGCCCGTGGTGGCTCCGAACAGCCCCATCTGGTACTCCACTCAGCCAATCCCAAAAGAGCAGCTGGAGCAGATGCTTGCCCGCATCCTCGTCGTCCGCGAAATCCAGGAAGTCCTTAACATGTCGGAGAGCGTGCACTAGTTGGACCGGAGGATGATTAAAATGGACTAGACTCTTCCTCTTCACCAAGCCTTTGATTGCTCATTATCAGTAGTTTTCTATTCTCACACCCTCCTGTGGTCTTTAAGGGCATGTGTATGTTTATATTCATTCTGTGTCAGCATATCTTACACACACAGACTGTAAATACACAAACAACCAATAAGGCGATCTTTTTTTTTTTTTTTTTTTGAGGCAGTCTCTCAATCTTACCACACGTCTTTTTCTTTTTGTTTGGCCAAAGGATGTAATGTCTAATCTTTTTATTGGACCTGAACTCTAATTTAAATGTTGTTTTAACTGTTGGCTCTCTCTACCGATAGTCTGGAACAGTTGTTAATTTTCTGTCCCGTTTTTGTTTTAATTTGTAACATATTTCATATATATATTTTCACTGGGGTTGGCCTGCGCTATGCTGCTTTTCATAGACATCCCTCTTCGTTGCTCTACTTTCCTTCATCTGCCTTGTTAAGCCTCACAGTGAATACCTCAGTGGTATTAAGACTGCACTCAGTAGCCAAACCTAGGCTAGAAGCCCATTTTCAAGTTGTGTGAACTTTCCCTCTTTCTTTGTATTTCACTCTCGTCTGTCTTGAGCTTGAGTTCGCATGCGAACACCGAACTCTGGACACGCCGAACTCTGGAAATTACTCGCTTGGTAGTGAACACTGCTTGGGCTGTAGTGCCCCCTGTTGGACTAGCTCAGCAGCATTAAATCACATCAGGACATGGACTTCATTGCAATACAGTGCCACCACTCAACCTGCAGCTACTAGCACTTGTCACATGGTGGAGACATGGCAGAGGCAGGGCGAAGGATGCTGACTGCTGCTGGATCCTCCTTTCTCTCTTCTGTCCATCACCAACCACAAAACTCGCCTGAAGAGGGATCTATTGTATTATATGTGTTTATTACATGACAGATGAAAGACTAAAAAAGTGGGTTAGCCCTTAATGTTCTATAATGTACAATACTCATAGCTCCTTCGTGTACTGTAATGGTTTCAGTCATCTAAGGAGAATGGCAGTGCCTGTGTGTTTTTGAAACATGACCTTTTTTGTACAGCCACTATACCATGTGTCTGCCTTTTGCTCTCAATCCTGCACATGCATCCTTAAGTACTGATGGCCTGCATTGTGTGATTATAAAATGGTGCACAATGATTTTTCAGTAAAACCTAAATAAAAGTCATCTCACACTTCATCAGCAGTGGAGGCAAACAAAGTTACAAAAACAATGCATTGTCCAAACATATTCAGTAGCTTCACACAGACATTTTCAACACGAGTGTTTTATGTTCTTGGTGATTCTGAGTCTGTTTAACTGCGTGCACAAGTGGCAGCCTTGTCGTTCTCACGAATCGCACGAGAGGTGCGTTCGCAGTAGAGGAACGAGTTTGACCTGAACGGCAGGTTTTTTTCCATTAATTTCAATTCTGCTAACAGTACAAACTGCTGCGGCTGTGGTCTTGATCAGCATTCATTTGCATGTTGTCAGGCCAGTTTTCTATCTGTCATGCATCATACGCTGCATTTTTTCTTGCTCCTTCCTTCTTATGTCTTGCTTGTTTCTTTCGAGGTATGTGAGTTCAGGAGGTGTGAGCCTGGATTAAACAGCGAGGATGAAGGCAGCAACCTCCTCAGCAGGTTCCCAGGGTGTAGTATTTGCTGCATTGTGCTCTGCGCTTCTGACGGAGGTGTCTGTCGATGATGGTGATGTCTCCTCCTCCCTGATTGGTGTCTTCGTGCTGAGGAGCTGTGGGGTCGGTCCTGAATTTGCTGTTTAATATTTGAACTGGCTCCCTGAGTTTGTGGGCTGCTGGGAAAGATAAGACACCAAATTAAAAAGTCATCATACCACGCTGCCTGTGCAGACACTGAACTGGGTGTGTCTCTGCTCACTGGGAGCTTATTTCTGTTGTCTCACCATTCTGATGTTCCTCCACTGAGCCAGTGTAGCAGACTCTGATGAACAAATATATACTGGTCCTGAGTACACAAAGGAATGAACAGGTAATGAGGACATGAGCATAATGTTTGTGTTTATGAGTGTCACAGTACAAAAGCAATGTGAGGGGATTACAAGTATGCACTTAAATACACTTAATACTACAGTCTAAACAGGAACATGGTACATTTCACCAAATATTAAGTACATTTTATTTTTTAAATACAATTATTACACTAAGCAGAGGTCCTGGAGAATTTCATGTACGAGTATTTAAACTTAATGCCACTTCACTATATATGACAGTTAAATTAGTAGTTACGTTCCAAATTAAGAGAATTGGTGCACAATGAGTATATGAGTTTGATACATTGACATTTTTGGTAATGTTCCATTTCGCACATTACTTTTACTTATGATACTTTAAATAAGCCTATAAAAGTTTGTTGATATTACTTTACTAAAGCAATATTTTCACTGCAAAGACACGTCTTTTTAATAAAGTATGTTTACATAGTCTTTCACAAATAATATCTATATTTAATCACTACAAAATACTTGAATGTTTCCATTTTGTGGAATTTATTAACTAATTTGACAGCTTGATTTAACATCCAAACAGACATCAGTTAATAAAATATGAAGCATTGTTATACTGTACATTGAACTTTTGTAAATTTGTTTGCTTATACTTTTTTACTTTAACTCGTAATGGACTTCTTTTTTACTTTGTTATTGCAGTGTTGAGACCGCTGAGTGTTAGTGCTGGACTGACCAGATTCTGGACCATACACATTCGATGTAGCCGTAGGTCCTGCACAGCAGCCCGGACAGCAGGCTGGATGCCCCTCGCACACAGCTGCATCAGCCACAACAATGCCACAAATGTCCCTGAGCGCCCAACACCTGCACTACAACACATAAACCGAGGATTCACTTTAAACACTGTCTCATGCACCATCTGAATAATAAGCCTCAATAACTCTGCAGGTTGAAAATTAAATGGGGCCCATTTTAACATAGGCGAGTAATGGGTTTCCTGAAGGAGGTCAGAGGTCAGACCTGCAGTGCACCACAGCCGGCCCCAGGCGAGGAATGGTTTCCAAATGCTGCCGCACAAGCTCTGTGAAGGCACAGAGGGAAGCTGGGTCCTTTGGGACACCCCGGTCCGGCCAGGAAGGGTAGTAGTAGTGTGTAATAAACCTGTCTGTTGGACAATATTTCTGAAACACAAACAGTTTTCATCTTTAATCCAACAACAAGGACTTCTTCCTGTTTGATTGATTAGTGGTACGGTCAGTGCACACAGAAGTCAACAGCAGCAGTTTAAAGGCACCAAAGGGGATTCACTCACCTGTCTAATCTTAATGGTGGAGATGAAATAATCTGGACCTTGTTTGTGGGTCACTGTTGTCACTTGGATCAGACCATGATAAACTGTCCCTTGTTCCAGAGGCCAATACTTATCACACAGCACCTTCACACATAGAGATAAAGGACAAGGTCACATTTTTAGGACTTGTTAGGAATTTCCTCATATTATGTACTGTATGTTAAAAAAAGATTTTGACTTATTAAATACACTTATTTGCTATCTTGCTGAGAATAAAATATGGTGATGGTGATGCAAAGGTCTGGCATGTACCCCCTGTAAAACCACACATTTTTACTATTTTGTTTTTGTGCACATTAAACATATGAAATATGTGTTGTCAACTTTAGGGCTGTTTATGTTACATTTGGACAACAAGACAACAATGTCTTTCATTTCAAACAACAAAATACATAATTTGTCATTCCCCTCCAGAACGACACACATAAGTCATAGACTGTATAATATAAATGTTTTATGATCAGACGCCACTAGGCATCGCTAGTCTTTCCCTGTTAAAAGTGACAAACACAAAACTGTTCTGGTCTGACACCACTATGGTTAACGGAGGACAGTCTCAAACCAGGCTAGCCATTCCCCCCCTATTTTCAGTCTTTATGCTAAAATGATGTCTTCTGACTGTAGCTTATTATTTTGCATAGACACATGAGAGTGGTATGCATCTTCTCATCTAACTCTTGGCAAGTAAAAGAAAAAGCGAATTTCCCCCAAATGTCTAACAATTCTTTTAAATTAAGGAAAGATATGTCTTCAAGAGAGTCTGGTAAATATAGATTAACATGCAACAGGCACACACACACATACACACACAGACAGACTGAATGTGTCTTTCTCACTATGTCTTTGTGTCTCAGAGCTGTCACCATGACGATTATCGTGATGTTTTGCTCCCACACCATCCTCCAGAAGTCAGCCATGGTGTTTTGCAAAGGACCCTGGGTGCAGATGAAGTCTCTTTCTGATCCTCCACCCTGAATACAGTCACCGCAGTCATTAACAGATGTGGAAACAGACAGACAGGCGGTAAAGCAGAAAGACTAATGTAGTTATAGTAATGAAAATGATGCCTAAGGAAGTTAATGAGTTCTTACAGGCACAAAATTTGCGTTGATGTAGTCAGTGTGCAGATGGGAGTTTTGTATGGACAGCCTCACCCGACAGTGATCATCTATAAAAGGATGTGGTCGGAAAATGGAAAGCAGACAATTAGAAGTTTCATACATTATCACACATGCTTGCTGTGATCTATTCTAGAATGATACGTTTTGCACTTACATGGCAATATGTATGGGTATCTGTTCTTTTCTCTGTTGACCTCCGAGTCCCCCGCTCTGGTGGGGAGGTCTTTGCCAACATCATTTAGCTCCTTCACAGAGCCAAAGGCATTAGCACATATGACAAACACTACACAAATCAGAAATCTAATCCAAGTTTAATTCTAAAACATACTAGTTACCTCAAACTCCTGTTTGAAGCCACGGTTGTCATTGGCTGCATGTGACTGGCATCGAAAACGAAACTCCTGTAGAATCTGCTCTCTTGAGAAAGTTTGCACCCTGTGAAACATGACCGTATTACATTAAACCATTTTAAGACCAATGATTCACTCAGACAATAAGGGCAAGGCTGATGGTATTCTATATTTCTCTTATTGTCACCAAATAAAAAGACCAAATCCAGCATTAATCCAAATCCATTCATAATTTATCCTAATAAGTATTGGCTGTGGCCAACACTTGATATAGCTTATTTATTTGTGTCATCAACCTCCAAAAATAATTAAAAACAAATTAATGAGACACAGCGGCGCACCAGCTGACATGTTCATACATTATAGTGAACACGGATACTGTATTTATCTTGAGTAGATCCTACATCCACCGTCCTGCTGTTGTAAACACTGTAAGCACCAACTTTGCAGCTGAAAATTGCCCCCAATAAATGCACTCTTTACTCAAGTTTGAAGAACGTTTTCTAACATCCACAGTGCACTGTTTCAGGAAACAGACTTTATTTTTTAAGTAAACACACAGTTGCCAGTTTATTAGGTAATCAAAATACAGTTGAATGAGCTCCTAACATTATATATATATATATGTATATATATAGACTAATTCATTGTATTAGCCTGCATTCGTTTTAGCTAGGTGTAGCTAGTGCCACAGACAGGGTAGCACTAACACATTATTGGATTTGGTCTTTTCATGGGATTTGGTGACAATGACAAAATAGAATACTATCTGCCTAATCCTTTAAACATATTCTCAGGATGTTAAAAGGAGTTTTGTACTCACCTCATGTCTTTTCTTGGGGTCCACCTCGTACAAATTTAGCTGGGGGTCAGGGTGTTGAATGATACCAGGATGATATATAGGATGATATAAAATATACCAAATCATGTATCTCATGAAGCAATCATTTGTTAATTTGAATCAATTAAACAATGGGGAAGTTATAAAGCAAACTAAATCTGAAAATTGGATTGTGTCTACCTCTTGATTTTTACCTCACCCTAGTCATTAAAAAGGAATGTTTCCTCCTAAACAGTGAAATGTGACACCAGAAACACACAATTGTGCAGATGAGAGAAGAGATGTAATACACAACATAATGGCTGCTTTCACAAATGTGCTTTCACTAAGTTCAGCTTTTTTTACTGAATCAAACCAAGAAAGTTCCTAATTCTAATCTTATTACAAATCTCCTCTTGTGGCCCCAACAGACAAGCATACCTAACAAGAACAGCCCAACATTCACGAGACAATCAGTAAAACTCACCGGACAGGAAAGAAAACCTGCTCCAACAAGTTCTCAACCCCAACAACACAAAACAGCGGCAGCTTCAGTTTTGTATGTTTGTTTCAGGATTCCCTTTCCAAACAGGCTTCTGTTGAGCACTACACGGCTGAAGAGAAAGAGTACAGGACTGCACTGCTCCAGGTCATCTTAAAGTTGTCTGGCTTTAATAATATTACTTCATTTTCTCAGTCTCTCTCCCTTCGTCAGGAAGAGGTGCGATGGGTGGAGACTGTGGGTGGAGAGACGAACACTATAGGCCTACATGTGGGAGGCTTGTCAGTAGACTATATGATGTCCTCTGCTTTTCTTTGTACTCACCGTGTCATTCCTCGCACTTGAATAACAAATCTTTAATTCTAGGAAATCTCTTCCGTCTTCTCAGTACTATTTATTGGGGGGTATTTGGTATTCAGGTCGACAATTAATGTAGCTAAAGCCATGTGAGGCTGGAGCTTGTGATTTTTTTATTCACACAAAACATTCAAGCCTGCAGGCATCAGACATAAATGTGAGATGAGATGATCTGACTCTGGAACAAACTTGTGAAAATGTCTGAAACGAGGTTTACGAGAAAAGATCTTTGACTGTGACATTTTGCATGGACATCCCTGGATAAGTGATGGGAAATCTTTATTTCGTATGATTCATGTATTTGTTTAATAGAAGATTGAAAATGTTTTATTGCTCATTATATGGGCAAATTGTCAAGCTTGGGGCAGAAGACAAGATTGTTTGCATGAAGATATTTTCTTGAGTGAAAAATGTTTTTCATGTCATTTAGCACACGCTTTTATCCAAAGTGACTTCCAAATCAGGAGTAACTGGGGGTTCAGTGTCTTGCTCAAGGACACTTCAACACATGGACAGGAGGAGATAGGGATTAAACCGCCAACCCTACAATTGATAGATAACCTGCCCTACCTCCTGCGCCACAGCCACCATGTCATTAATGTTTGGTGCTTTATTAGTCCATACGAGCCCATATGAGCTGGCAACAAGAACATTTTAGCACATATGTCCTGATGCAACATTCATTATTTTTTTGAGGGTACCAATTATAGGCAATGGTGGAAGAAGTATTCAGATCCTTTACTCAAGTAAAAATAACAATACTGCACTGTGAAAATACTGCACTACAAGTATAAATCCTGCATTCACAACAAATGATTTAGTTTAATAAGCAAAATTACTTAAAGTTTTAAAAGTAAAATTACTCAGTGTCAGTGTGTTAATATACACGATGTTTAAAAATAATAATATTACTTATAAAAAATAAAATAATAATAAAATAATAATATTAATAATTATTAAGGTGTATGTTGCATTTTACTGTTGTAGTTGCTCATTTTAATTACCGGTAGATTATATACTATTTGTTTGTAGCGTCGCTATCCTGTGAGAAGCACGTGTCTCTAAAAAGTGATGCATTTTCCACAATCCAATGTTATTTTTTCATCTTAAGAAGTAGGAGAATTTTCTCAACCCATTAAGGAATACCTTCAGTTTCTCAGAATAAAAAACATTTAAATCACCAACATTTGAAATACATGTTTTTCACTGCACAGGAAAGGCATGAAAAAAGCAACAAGTAATAACTAAAGCTGTCAGACAAACGTGGAATTAAACAATAAGAAGTATTAAGTTACAATAATTGTATAATAATAGTTGAATTTCCTACTTGAGTACAGTACCGGAGTAAATGTACTTAGTTACACTCCACCACTGATCAAAGGTCAAACCCTGCTGTTAAAGTGCGCCATCGTTTGGTCAAACCACACTCACACCCAATTACGCGTCCTCAAACAAAGGTGTAAACAGGTGACAGCGCATACGGTGGACTGCGCCTGCGTGTTTTACAGGAGAAAAAAGCCTGGTTCTGTTTTCGGTTTTGATAAGTATTCAGGACCGCAGTCTGAATCCGATTGGGTGGCCGAAGAAAAAGGAAGTTAGTGCGGAAACCAGCGATAGCGCAGGTTGTTTTTCGACAACGTCAGATATTCAACTACAAGGTAAACATTTCAAACGCTTCCCACTGCAGTCTGCGAGATAATACACTGCGAGGGAGGCTGACATGCGAAGATTTAACTTCCCGTGTGTAGCGACGTGATTAAGTTGATAGGTCGCACGCGCTTCCTGGTCAGTTGGTCGAGGGAGAGAGAGAGAGAGAGAGAGAGAGAGCGAAAGAAACACAGTATTTCGTGTTTTTCATACAGATCAAACAACGCTGCGAACAGACAGACATGGATCATGCACGACCGCAGGACACACAGCAAAGCAAGGTAAAACCCATTCCCCGGGGGTGAAGAGCTGCCACAACACTGACCGCTATCTCAAGTGCGCCATGTAGCCGACTCACAGTTTGAGAGTCAGGTGGTCTGCCACTCTCTGACCCAACACATCTACCTTTATTTTCAAAATAGACAGGAATCTCTTTGGTGGCCGGCAAAGGACACCAACAAGAACTGTATGACAGTCATTTTAAGCACATGAAGGCACTACTGAGTATCAAACACACGGTTCTAAAAATATAAGGATAGGGTGGTTCTGTATATATTTGAGCACTAAACCAGAAACTGAGTAATGATACGACTATTTGAAATGGCATAATGACAAAAAGTGTGACGCTCACTATTTGAAGAAGTTGGGACATGGGACTGATTGGTCTTTTAGTTTGAAAAAGATTAATTAATCATCAAAATAGTTGTCAATTATTTTTGTAATTGACTAATTGTTTCAACTCTAATAATATCATATAGTACTTAATAACTGATTAACATGGTGCTTTCTTTCTTCAGGGCTCCATGTTGCGGCACAGGGAACACAGCGAAGAGCCTGTCGACAAGAGGCCCACAGACAGCTCTGTGTCTCTGCCTCAGGTACATCCTGCTCTCAGATGTCTCAAATTGACATTTACAGACTGTGCGATTGCTCTGCTCTTTTTTGTAAAGTATCACAGTATGATAAATTGGATTAACCCTGTCGATTCAGGACGAGAAGAGGATGATCAGAAGAGAGCGAAGTCCGTCCAGGCCAAGGGCATGGCTGTCAAATTCTTACAAACCAAAGTTTGGAGGGCGATTCGGCGGTCCTCGGTAAGATTGACAGGTCAAGAACAGGGAGCACTTTTAGATGTTGTTTTCCTCAAAGTGCATTCTCTTTCCGCGTAATAGAAACAATCTGCTTTTTAGTTACCTGCAAAAAATTGATGATGAGATCGAGGAGCGATTCTGGCTGCTCTGAACGCTTTCCATTCCCTCCTCAAATGATGCAGTTTTCCAAGAGATGACCACTCATTCTACAAACCCGGCTTCAGCAACCAGAGGTACCACCAGTTTAACACACGGGGTTACTTCCACCGGAGAGAGAGTTTCCCGCCTAAGCTTCACCACGCCGCACAGAGGGAGAGGAAACAAGAGAAGGAGAGGGAGCGGTACGAGCAGTGGGAGAGCGCTGATGGGAGTTCACCTCCAAAGCAAAACGCAGGTAAGTCTTTGAAAACAACAATAATGCACAAAATAATAATACACACACACCCCTCCATCTCATTTACGGTCACCATAGGGCCAATGCCACAACAACCAATAATATTTTAAACAACATTTCCTGTTTCAAATATGTACACAAAGTGAGGTCCATAAAGAAATGATTTTCTTTGACGGTCTTTTTCTTGTACTTACTGTGTCCACACAACCTCACTGATGCTCTAGTTCAGTGGTGTCGACCGGTAAAAAAAAGAGCCCTAGATTTTTCAAAGGCCCTATTTACCCCAAGTCATGTACACAATCACTGCAAAGCCAAATACACAAATTAGAAACGTGTGTGTGTGTGTGTGTGTGTGTGTGTGTGTGTGTGTGTGTGTGTGTGTGTGTGTGTGTGTGTGTGTGTGTGTGTGTGTGTGTGTGTGTGTGTGTGTGTGTGTGTGTGTGTGTGT
>JAVQJD010056761.1:0-23621 GCA_036023655.1 Nannoperca australis
TCAGGCCACCGCTGCCACCACACAGGAGGGAGAGAGAATGGAGTCTGGACCAGCTGGAGACTCCTCGGGGGAAAACACGCGGGACAGGGCATCTGGTTTGGTGTTGCGGGAGCCGGGGCAGTATGTGAGGATGAAGTTGATCCTGCCAAACAACAGGGCCCAACGAGCCTGGCGAGAGTTAAGGCGCTTGGCAGATTGGATATAGGCCAGGTTCTTGTGGTCCGTCCATACCCCAAAGGGATGCTCTGAGCCCTCCAGCAAGTGTTGCCATTCTTCGAGTGCCATTTTCACCGCCAGGAGCTCCCGGTTGCCTACGTCGTAGTTCCGTTCGGCTGGGGAGAGCCTACGTGAGAAAAAGGCACACAGGGCGGACCCCACGCCGGTGTCCGAGGCATCCACCTCCACGATGAACTGGCGGGAGGTGTCCGGGTGGACCAGGACTGGAGCGGTCGTGAACAACTTCTTCAGTTGAACAAACACCTGGCTGGCCTCCTCCGTCCAGCTGAAAGGCACCTTGGGGGATGTTAACCTGGACAGGGGAGCAACCACTCGGCTGAAGTTCCTGATAAAACGCCGGTAAAGATTGGCGAAGCCCAGGAACCTCTGGAGGTGCTTCTGTGTAGACGGTGGAGGCCAGTCCGCGACGGCTTTAACCTTCTCCAGGTCGGCCCGCACCTGCCCGTGCCCGATGATGTAGCCTAGGAAACTCACAGAGAGGGAGTGAAACTCACATTTCTCGGCTTTGACATAAAGCTGATTCTCCAGCAGGCACTGAAGAACCAAACGAACGTGTTTGATATGCTCTGGGAGGGATTTAGAAATAGTTCAGGCCCTTGGTGAAGACTCCCCGGAGCGCGGTCTCATCCCAACCTGCGTCAGCAGCCAACGTCCAGAATTCAATGGAGAAGTCTGCCACACTCCTGCCAGCCTGACGGAGACTCAACAGACGGTTACCAGTGTCAAAAAAATCTGGATGGTCAAACACTGATTTTAGTCTGGACACAAATGCATCATAAGACAGGGATGAAAGAGATTCTCTGGAGAGAAGCGCCTCAACCCAAGTTAGTGCACGCCCCCTTAATAACCCAATTAGGTACTGTACCTTGGACTGGTCGGAAGAGAAGGTGAGACGCTGTTGCAAAAACACCAAGGAGCACTGCAGGAGAAACCCCCGGCATTTATCCAGCTCCCCGGAGAACGGCTCAGGGGGGCGTTACCGGAGCAGTAGTTGGCGAGGTAGGAGGAGTGGGTTGGGACAGAGCCTCCACCAGCGGAGCCAGGGGCTGGGACAGAGCAGGGGCAGCCAGCTGAGACGACAGGAAAGAAACTTAACCGGTTAACTGGGCCAATTGGGTTGCCAGCGTCTGATTTTGATCCAGTAAGGTCCGCAGGAACTGGTCGTGCTGTCCTAGGAGGGCCGCTTGGTCAGAGAGGACCCGAGGAAAGCCCGCCGCTTCAGGTCTTTGTTCTGCGGGGTCCATGTTGGCCAGATCGTTCTGTTAGGCGGGTGTGTGGAAACACACAGAAAGCGTGGACCCACAAAGCAGAACGCAGACAGACAGATAGCTATGAGGCAATAGAGTTCAAACGTGCTGGGGGCGACGAGGATGAGTGAGGTAGTGGGGGAAAGCCGTGTAGATGGGCCACTTGAGCAGATCGGTGGTGGAGTGATGGAAGCAGAGACGGCTGGAGCGGAGGGACGGGAAGCGGCAGCACAATCTAGATCGCAGGGAAAAAGATGGTTAGCAATGGGACAATTAATAAAGGTGAGCCTTACTTCGTCTTCTTTAGAGTTGAGAACAATACCACAGTGGTAAACGGATGATCTGGCGAGGAGTGGAGGGAAGAGCTGGCTTTTAACTACAGTGGGTGATGAGGAGATGAAGAGCAGCTGTGGATGATTAGCAGAGGGAGGACAGCTGGATCCGCCCAGGCACAGACAACACACACATAGGACAAACAAAACACAGGGGAGGGGAGAAGAGAGCAGGCAAACCAACGACACATACTGGTAGTTTTTGTTGTTAGTTTAATCACTTTATTTGAAGGCGGTGGCATGGTGGCTCAGTGCATTGTGTGCGGTTGCCTCACAGCAAGAAGGTCGTGGGTTCGATTTCAGGCCTTTCTGTGTGGAGTTTGCATGTTCTCCCCATGCTCACTAGGGGGTCCTCCAAACGATACATATAACCCCCATACAAAAAACATGCAGAAGATTGCTCATTTGAATGCCCTGTCCTTGACCAAGACAGAGCATGAGCACTTGGACTTGGTCCCCAGGCGCCGTATCAAAGGACAACCACTGCTCCACTGCTCCAGGCTCCAGGCCTCGGGAGGAAGGATTGCATGGATGGGTTAAATGCAGAGGATAAATTCAGCGTGGGGCGCAGCTGCATGTGTGTGATCTGCATGTGTTGGGTGTTGCATGTCTGCAATAAAGTGGGTTCTTCTTCTTCGTTCTTCTTCCAAAAGACACGAATCATGTATGTAATACCTCCTGTATCTTGTCATACTGTTGAACTTTGATAATGTATTGCATTTACAGGATGCGTGGGTGCAATAGCTTCATGGTGTTCTCCCCACTGGTTGTGTAATATGTGCAATATGTGTAACATGGAGTTGAGATTTGCTACAGTATGTGCTTCTTTGCTTATAAGTTGATTGTTTTATATAATTACTACCATCAAGGCTATATGTGTGCATATCACATAATATTATATCATATAGATTTGACTTTACTATAAAATGCAGTACGTTGTCAAACAGTTATGTATGCCTTATCCAGTGTGGGTACTTAACAGGTTGGTTATAATATCTGCCACCAGGTTTGACCAGTATTTCATGTGATTGCAGAGAAATGGCCAAACAGGATGTCCTTTTTTTATGTAAAAACATTTGCCAGCAAAATAATTGCAGTCAGCAGTAGGTTCCTTTATGCAACAGGTGGACCATCCACCTGGCTGATATGGTGATGCATATTTATAATCTGAGGACATTTCTAAAATACTCACACAGTAAACAGTAAATGATAACTATGTATCGGAGACTCCATACCAAAACCACAATGTTTCAGTTAAAAAAAGTAAAAGCATTTAATGTGCAATTAATCCTCTGTCAAAGTAATGTGAAGCATTCATTCACATGTAAATGAAAGTCCATCAATTTGGTTATAAATCAGTACAAGTATTCAGAACGTGTATTCAGGATACATAAATATATATGTAAGTATATGTATGCAGCCTATGACTACAACTACAAAACTTACCTCAGTCCTAATTTGGTCCATTTAAAGAAATGTTGGTCTACACAGTCTGAGATCATGGCACAGTTTGACGCCCATAGGTCATGGAGATCATAACAACATTTTGTACACAAATCATGGAACAGGAAAATATATTACATGGTGTTTAACAAAGTATAACTTAGCCTTTGTCAATTGTTTTTACTGTTTGTTGTACAACACTTTGTTGTTGCCTACTTCTGCAAAGGTTAGTTGGATGGTTGAGGAATGCACTGCTTAAGCAAGCTTTTGATTATTGCTTAATCCCACATAAAATGTTTAAGAATACAGCATGAAAGTTGTGAAAAAATGTTATACGTTTGGCACATTTGTCTGTCTGTTAGTAAATTTGATTTGATTTTGGCTAAATCAATCTAAGATAATTGGTAAACAGAAAAAGAAAGATGGTTTTCTAATTTTAAGCAATTTGGATGGAAAAAACCATCAACATGTTAAATAAAAAATAAAATAAATAAAGTAAATTAAATATAATCCAAAAATCCCAACCCTTTAACTCAATAAACATTTTTAATGCACAGGATAAAAATAATATCTCCTCCACGCCCCACCTCCTCTGTTGTGCAAAAAAAGATATTCTTGTTTGCCAAATCCTTGTTTTGCCAAAATCATGCTCGATTGTGTGCAGGATGTGTGGGGAATAAACCCTCCCTAATCATAAGGTGTTGTCAGTCACGCTGTCAGGCATGAGGATATAAAAGTTATCCCAGATAAAGCCACAGTGACTGCATACAGGAAAATGGTTTAGCATGCACCATTATCTTCATTTTCAAGTTCCCTGCAACTGAAATACAATCAGATGAGTAAATTGATTTCAGAGGAAAAAAGTGGCAATAGATGTCAAACACTGATGAGGTATGAACGCCATTGCTGTACCGTCTTTTGATAACTTCTGATACTTGGCTATTCCAGGCAAAATATCCTCAGTACCTTGTTCAGACTGTGAAGTAACTCCAGTGATGATTTTAATCAGTCCATTGAGATTATTCTGCCTCCCTTTGCAACATCAATCTCAAACACACCTGCAGCTCCTGACTGAGACCTGACTTGCTTGCCAAAGTAGCCATTTCCTTAATTTGTCTTCAGCCAGTGTTCAACTATAGACTAATGGATCTGAGTCAGATTGAGCAGTTTGCTAATGCCTTTGCAAGCGGACTCCAAGCCAAGAATCAAAGAGGAGGGAGCTGGTGGATATTGGCTCCTCTTTCAGGATGAAGACTAAATGATGTCTTTGGGATCATCCATGAATGTTCCTGGTGCTCAGGAGAGTTGCGCGATTGCACCACTAGTTCTGAGAGATTGCATATTTTGGTGAATCTGTTGAGTATTCCTTTTGGAAATACAGTTGCCCTTGAAATTTGTGGTGCAGCTCAAAGTAACACGTCTTACTGTGGAGGTTTTGTCATGAATATGAGCCAGGGACTCCTTTAATGAGGACAATTTGGCTTAATACCCAGAAAACAAACAAACTATTAACTTCTCATAATTTGTATGTGTGTGAGAGAGAGAGAGAGAGACAGGAAGATAGATGTGTGGAGTGACAAAGCATCAACTCCATAAAAAGGAACCTTATCACTGTTTGTGTAGCT
Organism: Nannoperca australis; assembly: GCA_036023655.1. Lineage (NCBI taxonomy): Eukaryota > Metazoa > Chordata > Actinopteri > Centrarchiformes > Percichthyidae > Nannoperca > Nannoperca australis. The sequence goes on from JAVQJD010056761.1 coordinate 4,885, forward strand.
GTGATTACGCACGGTACAATAAGTTTGTGATGGGTAAAAAGTAAGTGTTCCTGGTGATGTTCCTTTCTTTTGTAAGAATTGTTTTCATATTCACAGGCTGTAAGTGTTGGTTGAATCAAAGATATAACTTAATAAATAATTACCACAGCTAAGGACTACATATTCTTCCTAAGAGTTATTACCTGTCCAAAAGAATTTACAGGATGTCGTCCTTCAATCCTTTCATTTTTTCCAAAGGCTCCTCAACCTATATTCACCCTCGTGTTTGAGTGATTTCTGTCTCTCTCCATTTTGTCATCTTTGCTCCCTCGACAGATGCTGCTTCTTTTATACATCTAGTGCCGAAGATTACATCAAAATTTCAATCAGCCATTGCAAAAGTTGAAAAGGTTTTCCACTTCTCACATTTGATGTTGATTTCCATGCATTAAACTACCATAATGTTGGGAACCCTGCTGGAATGAGCAATCACACTAATTGTCATCACATAAGTAAATGCACTATTAATCAACATTCGGCTATGAAGGTTACATAAAATTAATGGATTTTAATGTTACTGTACTGTATGTGGTTATTGATTAGGTTATTACAAAAGATTTTCAATATTATTATTATTATTATTATTATTATTATAGTCACCAGAGAATATAGAACTTTAAAAAAACCAAAGCAAATGCAATACAATCAATCAATGCATAATTTATACATGCATCTAAATACATATACATTTATCAGCTATATGTATAAACACATTCAGGTCATACATAGAGGTCTAAAATGAATCAAAGGAAGCTAAATTCCTACTCAAAGCATCTGCAGTAAGTGCCCTTTTATCAGAGGGTGACACATTTGATGCATTAACTGTGATTGAAGGGTCAGGCATGGGCTGCTGCTTGCAGCATTAGCTGCTTCTGGCTACAGCAAGAATGAGTTGGCTTTTCCTCATCAATGATTTCATAGCAGTAAAGAAACTGGGGCAGAGACAAGACTGTTTTCCATACTGGCAAGACTCCTGAATTAGATTTTGTAGGCATCTGCTCGCTGGGATAGCTCAATATGTCTCCAAGCTGGGGCACAGTGTATGGACAGCTACCCTCCACCCAACCACCGCAGCCTGCACATGTTTAGAGGGAAATGATGATCAGTGCATCATGAAAATCAAACAGCTCAATGAAAGAAAAGAGCTCTACAACGGAAAGGTGACAAAAGAGCCGGCTTGTGATGATGAATCAGTGCAAGCATGTGGTAGTCGCACCTGCTGCGATGGGCTTTGATGAATATCTGGCTGTCACTGCAGCAGCCCCAGAGGAAAACATAATTACAACTCTTTAATTTCCTCCATCTTGAGTGTACCACTAGGTCCCAGAGAATACTAGTGTTGGTCTGGATTCATCACATGCTTATGGCCACAGGTCATAGCTCCTGTCCATGCTGCTCTGCCTTCTCCCACTCCTCTTCCTCCCTCTCTTATTGTCTAAAAAATCAAGGGCAAGACTGCTGGAATTCATTTGTTATTCTCTGGCAGATTGCATTTGATTATAATGAAGTGATTGGAGTAATTTATATCTGTGGTTTAGAATCATGATATGTAGGGTTGTTTTTTAATTCAAGTATATGTGTAGTGCCTTTAATATCTCAGTCAAATGAGCAGAAGCAGCAATATGGAATGAGGAAAAGCCTAGAAAAGTATCTAGGGTCATTAGTCAGGATGTGATGGAAAATTCTGCAGGAAGTGTTACACCTTAATGAAACCACTATTGACCGTTAGCTTTCAAAATTCAGTTATATCAGTCTTGGATTTTTTCCCAAAGGGCCTCTGGAAAGGCGAAACACTTGTTTTCAAATGTATCTCTGCAACAACTGACCTTGTAGGTCCTTGAAGAGTGGAAAGAGCTGAGTTTTAGCTCATCTTGGCATTTGTCCATTCAACCTTATTGATTAATAGAAGAAGTTTGGAGACTGGAAAGTTTTGAAAGTTAAATTTTGCATACAGGACTTCTCTGTGACTATATGAATCCTCTGGATGCTGTAAACTCCAACCATCTGGGACTTTATGCACGTTGAAGTAAATTCTAGGAATTATACGCAAGTACATACGCACATGCAAATACCCTCGTTAAAGAGTGATTTAGCTTTTTAATACCTCTGCTTTAATAGTGTTCATATGTCATTGCTTGAAAAGGCGCACGCTTACAAGCTCTGCCAAACATATTGGTGTAATCGATGCAGCGAATCCTTGGGGTGTCAGAAACTTGTAACCAAGATTCAGACCATCTGCTTCTTTAACAGTAAATGTCAAATGAATGAATAAATATGCTAAATGGCATAAGAACACTGTTTGTCAACATGACAACACCCACACAACCAGTGCAGGGATTATGAGCCAAAGTCTCTATGTGTACAGACTTTAAGACCCACAGTGAGTTGACCAGTGAGATCATTAATAGGGCTGCTTGTCAGTGAGCAACTTAATGAGCATGGTGGTAAATACAGTTTGGGTAGATTTAAAAAATAAGGAGTAAACAGAAAATAACTGTGAAATAACTTTCACTTTAGCAGCACATCCTGGGTAACTAAGTAATTCCAATGTAAATTAAGTAAAACACAGTTGGTACACATGCTGTATTTACAATATATAGAGGGGTTTTCAAACTCTGAGACTGGCCATTCCCTCAGACAAAGCTTGGAAAAGGCGCTTGCTTAGTTTCACTCAGATTTGCTTAGCTGCTCATGGGATCATGATTATGTTATTTAATCCCATAGACTTAACAACTGAACCAATTGTCTGACATAACTTCAGACTACACCAAATACTTGAATTAAAGGTCTGTCTTAAGGCATTTATCCGTCCCTTACACTGGGAAAAACAGTAACATAACTACTTTATCTCTTATCACAAACATTTAGGCTATTCCACGTGATCTCGTTTTGATAACTAATGTAATACTTTGGTACTTCCATTCACAGAGTCTCCCTGTAGAGGCCCACCTCCCACTTTGAAAACCTCTGCTAAAGAATATTCCTGCAATAAATACTCCTATCTTTGTAGAGATACTATTCAATTTCTGTTGATATTGTGTAACAGATGCAGTCATGGTCAGTCACTTTCCTTTACTAAGTAAAAGTACCAGTTCAACACAGTAAAAGTAAAAGTACAGCATTACAAATCCCACTGAAGTTAAAGTACAGAAATATACTTTTAAATATCAAAAGTAAAAGTAAGATTGACAATACTAATGCATCAATATGTAAGCAGCATTTTACTGTTGTGGGTGGTCATGGTGGAGCTAGTTTGATCTACTTTATATTTGGTAGTTTAATCCAATTTCCCAACCTAAGGGTCAGGCCGCCTCTAAAACATCACAAGAAAACTTGGAGTAATCGTGAGATGAATAATGGGAGAGAAAAGAAGGAAAAAGTTCAGCTACACTAATCTTTATTCATTTTTCAGACTTTTCCCTAAGCTTGCTTGCAATTTTTTGTGAAATACTGGATCATTTTACCTCTTTGTACAATAAAAAGTTATTCAAGTGAAACCATGAGAAAAGTTTAGGGGGAAGATGTCTAAGCAAGAATGTGAGAAACGCTAGAAAGTCTGAGTTTTGCTGAATTGTCCAATTCAGATGTCCTTGTCTGGGTACATGGGTTGGTCATTTTAAATCATATACATTGGTTGCAATGTTTTTCAACTCATCTGTCATATTTATTTATTCTTAGGCATTTTCTTGTTACTCAGGGGAAGAAGCAGTCCTAGATCATTGTTTCTTTATCTCTGTAGTCCTTTAAATAAAAACCTGTAAAAAATAATAATAAAAAAAGTAGAACGCTCTGAATGACTTTAATCAACCTCATCTATTCAATTTGGTGGACATACTGTAATTCAGGGTTGGCTTCCCATCCGGCATGCAGAATATAAATAAATCTAAAAGATTCTATAAATAGAATAGCGACATGATGGAACAGTGATTCTTTTGTTATTTTGTGAATCAAATGAAGCTCGTGCCATATTTTCACAGAAAAATAGGAACAAATTATTTATTTTCACTTAATGGTATGATGGGACCATCATGCCTGGGACTGGGAACAAATGTATAGCTCTTATTTAACACTTCCTTTTATTTATATTTTTGTAAAGAGAAAGAGAACAATAATATTTGGTCTCATATATATACACATTTGAAAGTCCAGCCAAATGTAAGAGTTAATAATTATATAGTGTGTTTTCCGTTCAAATGCATAATTGATCTGTTATGGCTATGGCTTGAACAGACTTCACGTCGTCAGCTAGAGAAGCGGACAGCTGCCTCCCAGACCAAGACTAGTAAGTTAACTTACATACTTTACTTTGGGTTTACTTTGGCACAAATCTTGCTTGCTTTAAACTGGGATTGCATTAAATCTCTTTTTTCAGTGGAAAAAGGAAAAAACATGTTGGTGAAATCTTATTTACAAACTCAGCGAGATGATTATAAAGTAGAAATTTTATCCAAAACGACTTCCAAATAAGAGGTTTACATAAAGTGCATAGAACCATTATCGAAAACAACAAGATGTCTCATCAAACTTGTAAGAGCTGGTGATGAATCACAAGTGTTATAAGTAAGTACATCGCTGCCAATGGCAGAATCGAAAAGAGCATTAAATCTAAGAATACATTATCAAATACAATACATTCAAACATTGAATACAAACACATATCAACACACATCAAATACATACATTCAAAGTACAATTCCACTATAATATGCTTTACTTTCTAGGGACGATGTGTCATTTAAGTCCCCCCACCCTTCTTTTCAACCCACACGGTCGAGGCAGATGACCGCCCACCTAGAGCCTGGTTCTGCTCGATGTTTCTACCTGTTAAAAGGGAGTTTTTCCTTGCCATTGTCGCCTAGTGCTGCTCATGGTGGGAACGTTGGGTCTTTGTGGATGTGGAAGTTGGTCTCGACCGGCTCCATGTGATTGAGTGCCCTGAGATAACTTTGTTATCATATGGCGCTATGTAAATTAAATTGAATTGAATTGAATTGAAGACATTTGGATTTTAGATCACAAGTTGAATATGAAACACGAGGTGAGAATGTCAGCTTTTAATGGTATTTAATGCATACATGTTTGATAGGTTTCGGACATAATTAAAGTAAATAATAATTAATATTTGGTTGCATATTGCTTGCATGCAACAACTGCATCAAGCCTCTCAAGTCTTCTGCAAATTGTTTCATATTCATATTCCGATCTATTGTTTGAATTCATATTTATTTTTTAACCGAAAATGTCCTGAGTGTATAGCAGAAATGTAAAAAAAACTTTTCCTTGCTGTTCCCATACTTTTGGAGGAAGAAAGAAGAAAAACAGTTTAAGAGCAAGCAGTTTTCAATAATCAAAGAGCCGTCAGTTTATGGTTTGGTTTGTTTTCTTAATTAACAATGTGGTATTTTAAACTTGCTTCATTGATCTTCCATAGATCAGTCCTTGGACTACTGCTTTTTAATTTATACATGCTCCTGCTTGACAACATTATAGAAAAACTTTCATTCATAAGCGATGACACACTGCTGTAAATAATAAATGGAGTGCACTTAAAAAGCACTTTTCTGCCTTTCATTCACCCCTTGGAAGTGCCATGTAAGGTGGGGTTCAATGTTTTGCTTAGTGACGCTTTAACATGTGGACAAAAAGTGTCTCCTCCAATCCACTTCAACATTGAACCACCAATGCTGTGATTTATGCACAATCTGCTCTACTTCATGAGCCAAAGGAGCTGATTCGGAGAAATGGTGTCTACTTTCAAAAGCAAACTGAAGAATGTTCCATGTATTCAAGCTTAGTTACTGCATGTGTGTCTGTGGATTACGTCTGTCGGATGCATGAGGGTTTCTTTAACAGGTGTTTGTACATGCACATCTAGTTTAATTAAATGTGCTTTGTGGATAATATTGCTGTGCATTTTCTTAAGCTTTTTAAATGTTGGTGGTACAGAATAAAACTAAACACAGCAGTTGTTTCTTATAATAGAGATGAAACCAAATCAGACTTGTGTCATACATGCTAAGTTTCCATATAGGCTAGCTTCTTAGAGACCTTTGATCAGTTAGTATCCTGTCATTAAAACAGCTTTACATGAATACAATTATATCTTCCCTTTAAATCAAATAAGTTGCATATCACTTAGTAACCTTGGAAAAAAACATCTATTCTCTGTCTTCCTCTTTGTTTATTCTCTGTAAATAAACCACTCCTGAGTTTACTCATATTTTCATAGAGGCAGCACTCAAACAGATTAGCCAGTTGACAGAGAATGCTGCTCTAGCTTCACTGTGTGATCACACATACTCATAATCTCCACTGTGGACACATGATTAAAGAGATACTAAGTGTTTACCATGAGGTCGCTGTGCGCTGACATAACTGATGTATTGTCCCCATGGAGACCATCCAAGAGCACAGGATGTCTGCTCAGGTAACGAGAGTCTGAACAATATCAGAGACAGTGTTGTGGTGATAAAATGAATGGTCTTACACTTTCAGACAGCACCATTGAAATCACGAAGGATGCAGAAACAAAGACAGCGATGGAAGGAAGAACATCTGCTGTTTGCTCTGCTTTAACTTGTTAGTCCTGTGGTGTATGGGCTGATGAATGTTTATGGCATATTGACTCCTGGGATCCAAGCAACATACTATCACACTGTGGGTATGTGGCTTAGAAATTCCTCTGAAATTCCCACTGGAAATGGTACCTGAGTTTGACTCGCGTTTTGTAGAAAACGATCAAGTAAACCTAGCTAAAACGAATGCAGTTTAATCCAACACCTCTGTGATAACTCCTCATTTTAATTCTTGCAATTCTTTGGTTTATTAATAAATACCTGCAAAATAATGTCATTCCCATCAGCCTCAGCTGTACTTTGTGTTTACTATACATTTTCAGATGTTCTAGTTGGATACTTTATTTTACATTTCGCCTGACATTTTTCTATATTTGGAGACTTTGAGCTCTCAACTACAATTTCAATTTGAGTGATTGGCTGTGCAACATCTATCAAATCTGACCCACTAGTGGGCCTGGCAAAGTCAATTAAAAGTGAATTCATCAATTGCTTGATTACATTAGCAGTGAGGAAACCTTGTTCAGGGCTACCCAAACTAACCTCATCTCAGGCTGTTGTCCACTTAGCTGTATGTCTCCACCATTCACCTCCAATATTATCTTTATTTAATCAGGCAAATCAGCCTAATTGCTCAAAAGCACCTCAGCAGTGGTTATGATGGAGGGGCGTAGGGCCCCAAGCCAAATGTATCCTGCCTGTCTGGAGAGTGAATCTTGTTGTCACAAGCCTGGTTGTCTAACCTTCAGGTCATAATCATCACAACTGTTGTTTATCATTAATAATATCAGTAATAACATGGTAATATTATCAGCAACAACAGAAATAATAATAATAATCCTATATTAACAATGGTAATGGCAACATCAAATACCACCATGCACACAATCACTACCACCACCTTCAATACTGCAATAGTAGTAGTAGTAATATAGCAGTATGTTATATGTGTAGCTGTATTTGCATGTGTGTTGGACTGTTACGATGCTGATCATAAAATCTGAAAATGGACACGATGCAGTTCAGTGGTTCCCAACCTGGAGGCTGGTGATAAAAATAAATCTCTTCAGCCCTCTATGAATCCTTCAGATGAAACAACCTGAGAAGGAAAGAGAAATCTCTTTAATCTGTGGCGAGGAGCCACAAGTACAGCGGCTGGAACCGCTACAGCTGATTGTTCCTTCCAACACTTTTCCATTGTGAGGTGTGTTGAACAATGCATGTAGCCTTTAACCTGTTATGTGATAATGGAAACTCCTTGTGGATGAAGGGCAGGATTGTTGAGTTCTTCTGCTTTCTCTGTGCACATAATTAAGCCTACATTGAAGCCACATTGTGTTGTTTAGAAAAGGCTTCTGACAGCTTCAGTTGATGTTCTCAGTGTGACCGTCTTCAGATGAGGACAATCTGGCATTAGGTTGGACAGTTGTTGCTCCTTCAGGCCTGACCTGAGACAGACAAGACAGGCAAAAGCTTTTAAAAGATCTACAACCTCAAAGTCATCATTGCTCCTTGGCAATAAAGACTAGATCTTCTACAGATGACTTTAAACTACTATTATGAAAAATACAGTTTGTTCTTTTAAAATTTGAAACCGACAAGCAAAAAGCATCCAGTTGAATCTCTGAAATCTGTATCTTAATTTTCCAGTAATATTTTCTAGCGCGTTGCAATGGGATGCATATATTCACAATCCTAAGTAATTTAGAAGTAGGCCTAAACTGTGATTTTGAACAAAATGAAGTGTGTTAATTAACTGATTTCATTAGCGTGGCCCTCTTTTAGTGTTTTCGTGTTATAAAAGCAACCCGAAATAACACTGATTTAAAGAGCAGTTTTGCACAATTCAACGTAATAGGCGAGCAAAGCCTCGTTGTGGACAGTACCCGGCGCCAGGTTTTCGGTAAACTCCGACTTGAACCGTACATATGCGAAAGAGGCCGAGCTGGAGCGGAGCTGTCCGAAACATCCGGCTGTAGCTCCTCAACATAAACAGCAATGGCGGAGGCAGCAGTAGCGTCTACGGCGGCTTCAGCAGTAACAGGAGGTTGGACCAAACACGTAACCTGCAGGTAAGACAAGGCAAACCACTATTAAAATATCGAAGATGGTTATATCGACTGTCGTTTGACACCAGAATGGCGGCGATACGACAGCTAGCGAGCGACTGACAGCAGCGTCTTCTGAGGCTCGGCTCAGCTGTTGGCTAGCTAGCTGTCCTAGACTACTGTGTTGTTATGTTCCTTGTTATGGTCACATAGCACACTGGTGTGGTAGGTTAGCGGCCAGTTTGCTAGATTAACTCCGACTATATTGGTAGATTACCCAACACAGCTGTCATACAACAGATAGCAACCCTTACCACCAACGTTTACTAGCTGTTCACAGGAACTCCGTATACTTTCACTTTAAAACTAACCAACGTTAAAAGCAGCAAGTGTTGCTGGTTGGCGAGTTTATATTTCGTAATAATAGTACAGACTACATTAGATAACGCTATCAGTCCCACTGTTTGTTGTGACCCTTCAAGATTAGCTTGATCGAGTTACCAATATGAAAGTGAAAGACGACATTCACGCGTTGGTTATATGTCGCGTGTTGTTCAGCTTTTAAACATGTTCAATAGTTCAGTTCAAGTTCAGTTTGACATCCTGATATTAAAACGATCGATTACTTTCCATTTACAATTCTAGTATGTTGGGAATTCTATTAACTAGACAACACTGTTTTTTTTGTTGTATTTTCAGATATTTCATGCATGGTCTTTGCAAAGAAGGAGACAACTGTCGATATTCCCATGATCTGACCAACAGCAAACCTGCAGCCATGATTTGCAAGTTCTTTCAGAAGGGAAACTGTGTGTTTGGGGACCGTTGCAGGTAAAGACACAAAATCAAAAGTTCTTTAAATACAAAATGTAGTCAAATATGGATGTAATTAAAATGGCTTGGGTGTGTGTACTCAACTGGCATGTTCAAAGTCAGCTGCCACAGCCTAAAAGGTGCCCCCAGTTGTCAGTTGAGCTGCATTATAACTTCCTTTCTAGAACTGGTTGTACTCTCAGCCAAATGACAGCACAGCAGCTTTGCTGGCAGGGCTTCTCAGAAGTGTTGCAGTGGATCTGACACCTGAGACCGCTGCTTCCTAATGTCAACATGTTGTGGTAGCTCCATGTAGGTCCAAGGAACCAAGACCCCTTGTCTGTGCATGTGGCATTACAGCATTGCTCTGCTGGATCAAATTGTGTACTTTATAATATGCATAGGGCGTTTTGTCTTGGGTGTTTGTGTTCAACATGCCTGCCAGCATAAGCTTCTTTCTGGATGTCTCGCTATAGATCTTCGTTAAGATGAAAAGAACAACAATTCTAGTACATCCGTGGGCACTTGGCTTATTATATTATATTATAGTCTCTTTTTTTTAAGCAAGTTTGCTGTGGTGTTTTGTCAGAATCCTGTCTTTGAGATACACATAAGTCTGGCCTCTGTCTGAATATGATGTCTGGAAGTGTTTAAATCTTACTACTGGGCTGACCGTTTAGTTTCTTTTCTATTCATTTCCCTGTTTTATAAAAATGAAGTCGTGTAGACTTGACACTTTAGCTATGTATTATACCTAAAGTATATCCCATTAAAATAAATAAAAATTATGTCAATACCGCATTCAACTGCACTGTAACAAAGAACTTGACTTAAACACTGCCTTATTTAGGCTGACTGTCGCAATGAACATCATGTGTTTTTCTTTGAATTGCCAGTTCTTATTGTATGTGTGCAGACTGATTTGAAAAGTCTAACCTGCATTATCACGTATCAAGTAAAAGCAGACGCAATGTTCACTGATGCCTTGCCTAACAGAAGAAACCATCCCATCAATGCAAGCTGATTTTCATACTAAAGTGAAATTAATGTCAACCAGTGGCTTTCTAAAGAATCTACATCACTGCAGCATGCTTTGAATATGGTCAACAGTATTTAAATGAAGTCAATGGGCTCAGACGTGCAGTGGTATGGTCATTTTTGAGAAGCGGATTAGGCTCCCAGTCTGTTGTCAAGCCTGAGTGTACCCAGACAGCAGCACAGACAGCGTCTGCTCCATGTCTAGCTTCAGGAGCATCCCCATAGTTACCGAAGCACTCGGAGGACCACCCCAACAGTGGCAGGGGTGCATTAGTTACTCGCATACTTGATTATTTGTCTTGAATAGTCGGCCTATTGCCTGTAGGAAGCCTTTGACTGGTTGTATATCGCTGTGAGCTGTTGTTGTTGTTATGTTGATAAGTCACATTCTTCCATCCTTGTGATGGAGCTGCAGTAAGGAGGGTGTCCTCATTATTTCTGTGACCCCGTGGGGCTGTGCACCCTGTATTAAGAGTCCAGAGAAAGGCTCTCGCTGTGGGGGTTTATTATGGCAGAATTCCCCGGGCTCTGTCTATTGTGATGGGCTCTGTCTCGCTCTCTCACTCGGCCTCTGTGTCTCTCGCCCTCTCTCTCTCTTCTGCAGCCCCCAGGGCCAGACAGAGTGCACTGCAGCCTGCATGGCAATTGCATAACGCTCTCTGTTTCCCTCCTGCTCTCTTTCTCTGTGCTGCCCCCCCTCCTCCTGTGCTGTTGCTGGGTTCCCCAGGTTCACTCTGCTGCAGCAGCCTCCTTTCTCATGTATTTATGCATAGCTCTAGCATAAGTGTGTTCTGGTGAAGCTCGCCATCATGATGGAGGCTGGAGGAGAGATACCCAGGTCTTCCTTTTGTATGACTGTCATGGCCTGTTAGTCATGCTGTATTATAGCTATGGAACTGACTTGTTTTCTATACAGAGGCCACTCTAACAGACTGTTCCATGTGGACAGCTGAGGATAGGGCTGTGCAATATGACGACAAATATCTTGTGACGGTAGAAAAACATCTATCATTTGATATTATGCTCTATTGTTTATTTTGTTGTATCACAATCTCTTTACGACTATTTTTCGGCATTTGGGAGATGCTTTGCCTTCTTTCGCATGGCACATGGCAGGCAGGGCATTTGCATGAAGGCAACACGAACAAACATGGAGGAGAGTGAATGTAACACAGAACAAGGTAATTCTGAACAGGAGGAGGACTTTAACCAGCAAAGACAAAATAAGGGGCTTTTACCTAAAAGAGGGGCTAATTCTGTTGCATGGACGTGGTTTGGGTATAACAAGGACCAGAAAACCTGAACATTACTTTTCAAATTATACAGCCGAGCGGTTCCCACAACCGATTCAAACACCACTAACCTCTTAGACCACCTACACAAGAATCTGAGGATGTGTGTGGATGAAAGCCACAGAAGTGCTCGAAACAAACCCCCGACGCTTCAAGAACCTGCGCTGCAGCACAAAGGTTCTAAAGAAAAACAATCCAGTCCGTTTTATTTGTCCTTTACCTTTCCTTGTGGTCATGTTATATAGGCCCAACTATTTATTCATTGAATGTAGAGAAAATGTGTTGTGTTATTGTTGTTTGGATATGAAATGACCTATATCAGGATATGAGATTTTCATGTCACACAGCTCTAGCTGAGGATCTGTTATCATACGGGCTGTGACATTAATCATATAATAATTTGAATCAAAAGTGATTTTGATTCATACCTCTACAAAATCTCATTCTGTCATGACAATGGTTCTGTACTGTTACTTAAACTTATAATATTATGATCCCCCCCCCCCATGAAGCCTTTATCTTTTAGGCCATGGCCATTCAAAAATAAAGCATGTGATCACAGCAATTTGCGGTAGTCTGTTTTTCTTTGTTCCTGGGGGAAAGCATGTTCTGACAGAAGCCCCTGGATAAGTGTACACACGTGTATTAGTTTTCATGTATTTCGTTTGTACTGTTGAAGTGCCATATACAGACATATTCTTAACATTTTCTGTTGTGTGTTTTTCTCTACAAGATAAAACAAACACACCCTGAATCCCAGTCTGAAGGGCCCCAAACAAGATCAGCAGTAAAACTGCTCTGCACTGGCTGTGCCTTTGTTTTTCTATGGGGAGAGAGTTAGGGGTAGGGGGGTTAGGCCCCAACTAGGCGGAAGTTGAAATGATTTCTTGGTTGCCGCTGACCTTTCAAAGCACAACTAGTAAGATAACAGCAGTATGTGGTGTAGCCAGCAGCGACGCATACAAGCAGGGAAAGTAGAAAGACTCGTACTGTGTTTCAGATAACACAACATACCATGACACGCTACCCTGTGCATTAGCGGAGCGCCCGTACTTAGCACTTTTTGATGCACTTTGCCTCTGCAAATGTCTGCACCATCCCTTGCGGTGAATGAAGAGCAAATTTTGTATCCTCTTATCATTGTTCTCCACCGCAGCAGGGAGTAATCTGGGTAATTGTGATCCTTAATAATTTGCTGCCTGTTGCATGTTCAGCTGAACAGTCTGCACAAACTGAACATACTGGAGCTCAAGCTCAGTATCTTGGAGTTTTCATAGTCCATAGTCCCGAGTTTAAGATGACCAGGGACCTTTCTCTAGACATTACATTACAGAGGTCAGTCAGCAGTGATACATCATGTGCAATGACTTTTTATAATAAAACACCTTAGAATACATATTGCATTAACCCAAACTTGACTGTGTGATGCTGCTTTCCTCCACAAAAGTTAGATGCACTGCATTTGACTGTTTAGAGCCTGGTATATTTATAATAAACTGTCTAAAAGCACTCCACTGATCCAGCAAGATGGAAATTCACTTTGCATCAGACCACAGTTTGCTCATACAATGAAGCATTATCGTGTGAGAGAACACATGTCAGACTGGGATAACAAACAAACTTCACAGCGCTCACGTCCACTGTTTGGGTACTCTGTTGTGACTCAAGCTCCACAGTCAAAATAGTTGTGTATCATGAAGTATAATGCCAGTAAAAGTAGAAATAATTCTGTATTAAGAAGTGTTGGACGCTAAGCAATTTCACATAATTTTGCACCATTATTATTACTATAGATAATGCCCAAAAACTCAAAGACAAAACTTGCTATGGTACATTTTTTAATTATTTACACACATTCAATTTGTGCTATATATATATATATATATATATATATATTATTATTTTATTTTTTTACAACTTGTATATGCAGTATAGCAATCATGCTGCTGAAATAAAACTCAAAGACAGATTGACATGATGTGCATTGTTTGTCACTAGAAATGTATGATTTTTCCCCCCCTCCTCCCGTCCCTTTCCACCCAGCTGGAGGTTTCTACTGTCTGTCCGTCCAATCTGTAAAAAAGCTTTGGGAACCGCTAAAGTTGAAAATGTTTTCTTTTTTAAAACCCAACTTTTTTATTTTTATTTCTTCAAATCAAATATTTGCATATCCAATCGATACACAAGTATCATGGAAGTGTTGAATCAGGAGATTGGCACATCGTCCCAACCCTTTTAGATCAGCACCCCCGTTCTCAGTCTACACTTTGCGGTTTGTAATTCTGCTCTTCCCTTTCAAACAGTTCTCTTCCTGGTCATTGCTCTGGTTGTAACTTCCTTGCATTATGTTGTACGACAGTAGATCATTTGTACTGAAACAATCCTGGTTCTGTGTGCTTCTTCAGGTTTGAACACTGTAAACCTGCAAAGAATGAGGAGCTGCCAAGTCCCCAGACGCTGCCGCTGCCCTCCGTCTCGTCAGACCCAGAACCCAGTGGGCCAACACCTGGCCCAGGGGCACAAGACTGGGTCAATGCTGCTGAGTTTGTTCCGGGACAGCCGTACTGTGGACGGGGTGAGTGACTATCATTTATCACGATGCCACGTAGCTTGCACTGTGGATAGAGTTCACTCACTGTCAAGTGGTCTGAAGATGCAGAGCAGCAGGTTGCTTACGTTGCATTTTGACACCTGCCAGAAGGAAAAGATAAAGTTTGAGTGCTGAAGGGAAGGTTTAAGGTGGGGAAGCGTCCTCAGATTCTCCTCATTTGCACGAGTAGACCTAAGCATGAAGAGTTTTTATTGTCATTAACATGGCACAAAATAAATGTCTGTAAAACACTTGTTTTGTGTGTGTGTGCAGCTGAGCCAGTGAAGGTGGAGAGCTCCGTCCCTCTCATTGAGGAGTTTGACAGTGACACAGCAGTGGATAACAAAGACTTGAGGAAGCAGCTCTGTCCGTACGCTGCTGTCGGAGAGTGCCGCTACGGAATCAACTGTGCCTATCTCCACGGCGACGTGTGCGACATGTGCGGCCTCCAGGTGCTCCACCCCACTGACAACACCCAGCGCTCCGACCACACCAAGGTAACAGTCACAGAAACAGGCTGCGAGTGGGCATTCACTGTCCCACTGTCACACATTTCCTGGAATACTCTGTAATTTTTAGACGTGGATTATAAAGCAAATATTAAGGAACTTGATACATTTACTGAACGTCTGAGAATATCAGGGGTGCTGTCTCACAGAATGCCTTCATACTTATAAGTTATATTCTTTTCAGTGTATTAACCCCTCTGGCTTTGGGGATCTGTAGAATATCTAGATTTCATAGATACTGTCTTTCACTGAAGTCCCCCTACATTTCAACAATATATCATAATTTTTATGTATGTTTGGCTCATTAATGGCTTCTTGCTGATTACATTCCAACTTCATTTACATATTTGTTGCATGTCATTGAGGTTTTGAGGCCCAACTTGAATTAAAAGCTGGCCATTCAGCTTTTTTACTACAGATTGGGGTGTGTTGCTATAGTTACTAGAGCTGTCCCTTTTTCAACGAGAGCTAACGTTGAACTTGGCAGAATCCTGTGTAATCGTAAGACATATTGCGGAGTTGACAGTGCTCCATTCATCGGAGTTGACCGGTGACTCCAGCTTTGTGGTGGTGATCCTTTCTGTAAGGCAGCTGCATGTTGAAGTGCCAGCAGACTGAGAGAGCTTAGTAGATATATGTGTATTTTGGCAGTCACTTGAAGGGGTGCATCCTCCTAAAGGAGAGCAGCGCTGCAACACCAGCAGACAGAGGTGGACAAAACACAGTATACAGTATAAAAAAGGTGCTCTACATAATCGGGTTTATTGCCCTAGTTTACTGATAGGACAACATAGTATACAATTTTAGGAACATCCCATCCCACTTGTAGATGTGAAAACTGAATTTGGTCAGATCATTACAGATTATATGTAACACATGTCAGCCATACAATAAAATATGGTCCAGGAAGTGCAGTTTGAGTAACACGTCCCTCAGTTTGATGGTTTATCAAACATTAAAACACAGAGGCAGCTGGATTTGTGAGAATGCGACTGCCCCAAATAGATAACACACACACTAAGGGATAACCTGTACCAAACCTCGGACCATGGACACGTTTCCACGGTTGCATATTGGCCAACGCAGTGTGTTGCTGAAGCACCACAGCTTGTTCAGTGCAGTGCTCTCATTTAAAATAAATAAGGGGGCTGCTGTTGTCTGAACACAGCCCAAGAAAACAATACCATCTAGCATGTAAGTTTCTTAGAGTAAAAAATGTAACATTAGATATGTAGTGAACACCCTTTTGTATTCTCTCAGCTGTTGATTCTGCATTTCATCTGATACATTACCTGAGGACCACAGTTGAATTGAGCCTTGGTTAAATGGAGAAAGGGTGGTGGTGTAATGGTTGAACTGTTTCCTCTCCTAGGCATGCATCGAGGCACATGAGAAGGACATGGAGATTTCATTTGCCATCCAACGCAGCAAGGACATGATGTGCGGTGTGTGTATGGAAGTGGTGTTTGAGAAGGCCAACCCAAGCGAGCGCCGTTTTGGCATCCTCTCTAACTGCAGCCACTGCTACTGTCTAAAATGTATTCGCAAGTGGAGGAGTGCCAAGCAGTTTGAGAGCAAAATCATCAAGTGAGTCACTTATTACTGTCAAATTAAGTTTTGGCAAGTGAGAGACGTTTTTCTCTGGAAAACCTGAGTTTGTTTGTCATGATCTCCTTGTGTCCCCAGTATATTGTAGGCTCCATCCCTCTGAAGCTAAATGGAAAATTATTTTAAATCTGTATATCTGGTAAATCTTCTCAGGAGATGATTAATAAATATTTAACTAAGTAAGCAGTGTTTCATTTTAGTCAGTAGAGCATCAAAACGAATGACCTAAATGGTTTCAAGGCCTGTGTGACAGTGTAAAAAGCAAAAGGTATGCCATGTAGAACTAGTTGACCGAAACCAAACAGAACTGAGAAGCTTTAACCAGCAAATGTCTGATATGTCTTCTTGATAAATGTTTTAAATGAAAATCATCAAACTTTTCGTTGATTAATCTTCTGTCAATAACCCAATCAAGATTCATAAATGGACTAATGATTCAACACTGTTATCTGTAGTGGTTCCAAAAGTAAACCTTTCAGCTGTCCTGAGCTGATGATAGTTCACTTTGAAAGGCCTTACAATGAAAACCATTAAGGGCTTTTTACTTCTTTTTATATTTTATTCATATTTATAAAGCCAGTTCTCTAAATTGTCTGTGCAGGAAATTACAGAGGTGGACTTCTGCCATGTGTGCTGGAGCACAAAGCATCTGCTTGTCTATCCTGATTTTAAAATATAGATAAGTGAAATACATTAAGGCATCCCATGTTGACAGAAATAAAGACACAGACTACAGATCTTCCTTTTACTTTTATTAAAGTAAATTTTTATTGGATTTAAATATTTCCAATTCCAAAGCAGCCTACAGTTCTTAGCAGCTCTTTTTTTGGCTTAAATAAGGATCAGTAAGATTTTGAGTTTGTGAAATGATTAGAAATCATAAGGTAGTACATTTCATGTCTACACAGAAATGTAAAGTAATAGTTGTAGTGATGGTATTGATGATAATATTAATAGCAATTTAATTAGCAAATAATTCCACAAGGAACCCTGCATTTTGAGAGCGCAGTGCTCTAGCAGGGTGATAAGGTACTATGAGCTCTTTGAGATATGATGGTGCCTGACCATTGAGCGCTTTGAATGTGAGGAGAAGGATCTTCAATTCTATTCTGCATTTTACAGGGAGCCAGTGTAGAGAAGCTAATACTGGAGAAATATGATTCCCCTTCCTGGTTCTTGTCAGTAAACGTGCTGCAGCGTTCTGGATCAGCTGGAGAGTCTTAAGGGACTTATTGGTGCAAGAGAAGAGAGAACGTGCTGTCTTTGTGGGTGGCTGGAAAATCAATTTGAAAGCAGTTTCTAAAGGAGTTCACCCCATAAAACTGACATTCGATTGTATTACTGTGATTTTATACAGATGTCAGTCTGCTTCCTCTGAGCAGAACAGTGAGGTCATGTAGGCGTAATGAAATCTGTAAATCCAATCCAATAAACGTGTGTTTCTGTTTCTAATCTCCAGTTCAGAAGCCAGAGAAGCTCAGCTCGGTGTGTGCAGCCGGAGCGCTGCGTGACAGCCTGTGTGCTTACACTGCTCTACACACACATGCTCGCATGGCAGCCGGACACACACTCCTGGTTCTGGACGGAGCCAGCGTACGTAACAAATACCAGAGAGCAGAGAAATTGACATTTGTTACAATATGCGTTTCACAGCTTGTTTAAAACGGTCTTCAGCATTGTATGAATTCCACTAATAACTAAGTGTAACGCCCCCACCGCCTCTACCTCCTCAGTCTTTCGGCCTCATGTGCATCCAGTTGGCTTGTTACCACGGCGTGAAGGTCCTGACCACGTCGCACTCGCCGCAAACACACACGTTCCTGGAGCAGCTTCGGCCCAGCGTCGGTATGTGCAGACCACGTGGGTGAGGGCTGTAGTTTATGGAACATTACTTTATTCAGAAAGGTGGACTTTATTTTAGTTTTTATAACTTTATGATATGGCGTAATATAAAGAAAACTGAATTGAGAACAGGGTTTTGTATACATAACCGTCGTCAGCACTTAACTGACAAATTGTTTATATAAGTATAGCATATTCTAAAATATCATAGTGAAATGATATTGCTAGTCTGATGCTATTGCTAGTTTGAATGTATTGTATTTGATAATGTACTAAGATCATTGGTTCTTTGATCTAATGCTCTTCTGATTCTGCCATTGGCAGCGATGTACCTGCTTATAGCACTTGCGATTCATTACCAGCCCTTACAAGTCTGATGAGAC
>JAVQJD010056771.1:0-34695 GCA_036023655.1 Nannoperca australis
CGTTCAGCTTTTCGACATTCTGTTTTTTGTTTCCTGACTGATGGGGAGTTCCTCCAAGGGGCTTTTTTCCTACCCAAGGTTTGTTTAACCTTTTCAGGAGCAATGTCGTTAAGGACCTCAGTTATGTTTGAGTTAAAGTTAACTACAAGATCATTAAGTGAAACAGCAGATAGTGAAGGTGTTGTACAATAGACCTGAGCAAATAGCGTGCTGGTGCTTTCATCAATGTACCGTTTTTTGATGACCTCTGACCTGGTGAGGGCATCAGGAAACACCTCACAGAAAATATTGTAGGGATCTGAAAGAGCAACATCCTGTACGGCAATCTTTGAAATGTCCAAGCCTTTAGATATGATTAGATCCAGTGTGTGTCCTCTGCAGTGGGTGGGCCCTCTGAAGTGGGTGGCTTTTTTCTTGCCGAAAACATCACGAACTTTACTCAGAACGAAAGAAAAAGCATACAAGTAGTTTCAGGTTCTGAAAGGCCCACAAACAACACACCGTCTGCGTGTGGAAATACATTTTGTCATATCTTCTCTTTTTTTGTAACCTACTGTCCCCGTGTGGTATCTTTAGGTAACTGCGTCAGTTGTGTGTAAACTTGTGCTTCTCTGCTGTCAACGTAAACTTATTTTCCTTTTTCAGTGACATTCAAAGCAAAAGTAGTACTAAGGAGGGGGGGGGGGAAGCTTCTTGCTTGTCATGCTTACATCTGCAGCTGTGGGATTTAATATCACCGATTAATTAAATGATCTTAAAATTTAACTTCATTTTGATCTTTTAGTTTTAAAAATATATATTTTAAAACTGAAAACGATACTGTACCCAAGTGCACCCACAACAATGAGTTTTTTTAAAGCAGAACGCGTACAAATCGAGAGACGGATCCACCCTTTAGACTATGGCAGCTCGATAGCCAATGAGAACGTCAAACGCAAAACTAGCAGGAATGTGAGCCAATGAAAATCGAGAGTGGGCGGTCGCTTTGTTGTTGTGATTGGCAGGTCACTTCCTGCTTTACAGTGTGAAATCAATAAACTGCTACAGGAAAAGAGAAGAAGCCGAAGATCAGGCAGCAGTGTAGGTACTTTATACAGAATCTGTTACTTCCTGACTGCAAAGAGTCCAACTTGATCCTGTCCCCAACTAAAGTGTGCGTAAACCGAAGAGGAAAGACGGCCATTTGAATTGAATTGGTACACCCTCTGCTGCTCACAAGACTGCGGCATGTGATATCGATTAGAGAAGCACACGGCACAACTTTAGCCCTGTTCCAGCTCCTGATGCACTGCCACATACGCAGGGAAGCAGAATTCAACATTTCATCTGTTATATTTTGACGGAATCCCTCGATGTCGACCATGTGGGGATATTTGTGACGTGACTGTGGTGCTTTCAGAAGAAGTTGCGATGAGTGATGTGGTCATGGGAACAAGGCAACTTTCTACCAAAGAAATAGTCCCTTTGGGAAGCTAGCTTGCTGTGGATTTTCTTTTAAATGCATTTTTCAATACTTTAAGCACCTGAAACTAAATTCACTTTACCTCCATTGTACTGGTCATGTGAAATTCATTTAAACGTCTGAAAACCACATTTTCTGATATGTGATGAATTACTGCATTTAAAAGGTGGTTTACATGTGATATTACTTTAGGGCTGCAACTAAGTATTTAGTATTATCTATAAAAATGTTTTCTCGATTTAATTGTTTTATTTTTATGAAAATGTGTGAAAAATGCCTTTTTTCTGCAAGTCGACAGTGATGTCCTAAAGTTTCCTGTTTTGTCTGACCAAAGATTTTGCTCTCATAATTAGTTTTTTACAAACGTTATCTCAAGGTAAATGTCAGACAACCAGAAGCATAAATTCACATGAGAAATGTTGCTGTAAACAAGGAAACATGTTTGACGTAAGATAAAATCGCATGTGATTTAAATGGTGAATTATAAGCAAGACTATCCGCACGGTTATTCACCACAAGAGGAAAGTGAGAAAACGTTTTTGTTGTTTTTGTAGTGATATGAACTGACTCATTTTCCTGAATGAAAACCAAAATCCCAAGTCTCTCTCCAAGAGGTGGACCCAACATGGTGCATGTCTACAACTGCCATCCTTTCTCCTCACAGCAGATCGTGCAGGTAAGAGGAGCCCGCCTCATGCTGATTCAAAGCATGCCTGGTTCATACAATGATCACTGCGAAAAATCCAAAATCAGTTGTTTTGCATTTGTATCGGGTCTTTAACTAACCTTCCCTCCCTCTCTGTGGCTCAGGTGGAGCAGGAGCCTGGACTAGTCTGCTGTGGAGGTGGAGCGCTGTTCGTGGTGGCTGCTGGAGGATGCAAGGTTACCTTAAACAGTGCACATATTTAGAATATAGTTGCCTTGTTTTTTTATGTGGAAACAACCTGCTCATACTACACTCACACACTGGTTGAACGCATCAGGACTATCAATCATTAACAATCTTTGCATTTAGTATAAGTGTAACTTAAATGTCTGCAGATTCATCTTTTTAAGGTTCTTGCAGGATCCTGACTGTTGTGATGTGTTGAACTGAACCAAGGTGGAGGCCTACAGTGTGGAGAAGGAGGGCTGCCCTCTCATCTGTCGCTTTGCCACCATGGGCACTGTGAAGAGCATCCAGCACAGCAAGATAGGTGAAAACATAACCCCCTTCCTCTGTCGGCCTCCGTCTCTGCAGCAGCGACGACACACTTGCACTTGTTTTGTTTCATATGTGAGAAGGCAGCCGATAGCGGTAGTGAGCCAGACAGGGTGAGCTG
Source organism: Nannoperca australis (assembly GCA_036023655.1). Taxonomy (NCBI): domain Eukaryota; kingdom Metazoa; phylum Chordata; class Actinopteri; order Centrarchiformes; family Percichthyidae; genus Nannoperca; species Nannoperca australis. The sequence continues at coordinate 2,785 of JAVQJD010056771.1, forward strand.
GAGAGAAATTTGAACATCCTTGCTTTCCTTTCTACTTTGCTTCCTCATATCCAGGAGATTACCTGGTGACCATTGAGGAAAAGAACAGTGCCACCTACCTGAGAGCCTACACCAACTGGCGCTACCAGGTACACAGTGACCAGCTAAGCTTTCTCTCAAATACACAGTGAAACCTAAGTATGAATCCATTCTGCCTTCTGTTTTTGATATGATTTAAGATAAAGACGTGATCTTAATTTTAACCACATTGTCACTTTAATGTGATCTAAACTGGGGAATAGAATAGAAACGTATTAGCTTTTATTTAACAAACAAATATACTTGAAAACAGTTTCTCTATGAGGGAAAACGGCTGGGATGACAGTTGGATACTCTATTGTGGCGTAACGTTAACTTCTTTACTCCGTGTATTTTAATGTAGTTACTTCTTGCTTTCTGGTCAGGCGGAGGAGAAGGCCCGTGTCGGGGTGCGTTTGTTGGGCCACCTGCTGCGTGGGGCGTCTATGCGGGGCGGAGGGCAGATGGAGATCATTGAGATTCCTCTGTCAGAGCGTCCTGTTGCTGTGGCGTGTTGCTCTGTAACAGGAGACCTCCTGGTCGGCTGCGAGAACACCCTGGTTCTGTTCACTTTGAGGAGACAGAACCAGCAGAGCCTGGTAAGAATCTGAAGAATCTGTTCAGGAATTATCTGTGTAATTGGTGAAACAAGTTGTTGGAGTGGAACAAACAAAGTGGGCTCTTATTGAGACACTAAATGTTGCGGTGGCATTTTGTTTCTTTCTCTGGAAAAACCCCATCAGAATCAGAATCAGCAGATCCTTCAGAGCACCTGGCCAAGCACTCAGCAGACGTCCAGTCAGAGTCAAGGTAACAGACAACTGTGAACACTCATTTTGTACCCAAACCTTTAAGTTAAGAAGAAGAAATGAAAAGCATATTGCACACCGTGCATGTGCATTACCTGTAGAGGCTCTGTATTAAGAGTCCTCACATAGAAACTAGTTACAAAATGAGTTCTCTATGTAAAGCAGTCATTTTCTTTGTGGGCTCGTAAACAATGCGTGTACTGGCCGACTAGTGGTGAAGGAGGTGAGGGGCTGTGCTTTTGCTGACTTTGTGACTTTCCATGGTTCCCTGCTCCGACTGATCTTTCCTCTTCTTGCTTTTAGGTCAGACTTCAGGTTCAAACCAGAATCTTTCCATCCTGGATTTTGAACGCTCCGTTATCCTGCATATTCCAAAAATCAAGCCTAAACAGGTTCTTTTAAACACTTTTTTCTTTTTCACTTTTTTGTGGTATTCATATACAGTCTATTTATCTGCTACACAATCATACAGTTAACACCCATACTAACTGGTCTGCTGTTTGGTCTACTACTAAACTCTAAGAAGTTCTTGATCATGTCACAAACAGAAGACTCACATTTGCTGTTGTTTCAGTATTTCCAAAGTTCAAACTGCTGAAGTTGACAGTCTGTGACCTTGGTTACTCTAACACCTCCACTGCTCGCTAGGTGGCGCTGTGTGGAGGATATGTGGCGGTGCGGGCCGAGCTGGAGGTGCTAGTACTGAAACTGGATGCATCCTCTGAACCTAAAACCCTGGAAGAATCATTGGACACAAATAAAGGTTTTAGTAACAAACACGTCTTTAATGACGAATGAAGCGGTTTCACACTATACAAATAGCAGCTATGAACAGCGTAACTTTTACATTTATTTTACACTGAGAACTGACTTTTCTGTGAGGTACGTCACCTGAACACACAGGATCAGACACACATTCTTATTCCAAGCAGTGTATTTTGTTATATGTCTTAAACTTGTGTGGATATTTAAGATATTCATGTTGGCCAAAAGCTGTTATAATAATATAAAATATGTATTTATTTTCCTCTGAGGTTCCCACCTTCGAGCTTTAGTGTAATGAGAGAATCATTTTTGATGTGTGTGTGTGTGTGTGTGTGTGCAGCAGATCATCCAGAAGACCAGGCTGACTTTCTGCTCCTACCGAGACACCAGGAGCTGCTCGGTGATCAAGCTAAAGACTGCGACATCCCTGTCAGCATTGAGAAGACCGGGCTGGAGGACAGAGGACAGTACACACTGTCATATGTTCTCTTCAGGTGTGTGTGTGTGTGTGTGTGTGTGTGTGTGCGCGCGTGTGTTTCTGAGACGCAGTTTGACCGTTACATCTTTACAGTGAGTGTATATTTGACGTGTCATGTCTCTCTTGCAGGCGTTTTACTCCAGACTTCTCGCAGGGCTGCAGTGTGGAGGAGACTCAACTCCACTCCCTACAGCTCTACCCGCTGTTCACCAGTCAGTACAGAATACGGCATGAGATGCATATAGAGAGAAAGGGTGTCGGTATAAAAGCAGTATAATGCCACAACAAACTTAAGAGCTGAGCTGCCTCCTCTGTTTCAGCAAAGGCCTGCATAACATGCACAGCAACTCCCAGTTTCACCTTCGAGATCTACTTTTCTAAAAGAAATTCCGCGTGATGACTGAGATTTGTTTTTACATGTAATCAGTGCAGTTTTCCTTCTTTTTTTCCCCAAAATATAATTGTCCATATCAGAACAGAATGGATTGATTGCTGTACTGGTCAGTAAAAGCACCCCTGGTTCTAGGATATTCATGAAACATTGAGCTCGATTTATAAATTATAATCAATTGGCGGCTAAAGCCAGAAGAGAAATTGAGCTTTTCTCTCTTTAAGTGAAAAGCTAGAGATTTCTTTTCTGCTGTGTTTCTCCACATTCCCTGCTGGAATAACAAAAAGTAAAAAAAGTACTTATATGTAAGTGAAGACTTTCTTTTTAGTAATTGTGTGTGTACATGAATTGGTAACCATCATGTGGTTGAAGATTTTTGCTGTTTCTGTCTTTCTCTCTCCAGGTAACCAGTTGGTGTCTCTGGAGGAACCAGCATGCATGTTCTGCTTCTTCTCTCTCCCCTCCGCCGGCTACCTGTACAGTCTGAAGGGGGGTGTCGAGCTCCTCTCGACCTATCAGTATCCAGAGAAGGTCCTGGAGGCTGTGCTAACAGACCACCTGTTGCACGTCATCACAAAGTACGTCTGCGGTCTGATTTGATGGGGAAATCAGTTCATCTTCACACACCACGTCTTGACAAATCATTTAAACTCTTTTGACAGAGAAACTGAACGATTCAGCTTCATTCAAAGTCATCAAGTATTGTTAATGTTGATTTGTGTGTGTGCCTGGTAGGAGTGCATTGCAGTGTTTCACAGTGCGCTGTGCAGCAGTAGCAGCCAGGATTGAAGATCCCTACATCGATACCACCATGAAGGTATGCGCCTCACCTTAAAGCCTGGCTCTGTGGCCTCTTAATTCATTTCATGTATGGTTCAGTCTCACCACTCACCTCGAACCCTGTTTCCAGCAGCATGGAGCTGTGTCAGTATGCTACTTGCCAAACAGCAGATGTACAAAGTTAGCAAACAGGTGGTGAAGAAAGTGGAACATCTAGCAGCTAAAGAGACAGATATTATTTTCAGGAGCTGGAGGAGACCAAAACGCAGCTACAGAGTGGTTATTGTCACATGGACACAAACATGAGTCCAGACGAATGATGTGAACGTAGACTGTTGTTCGCTAACAGCTACTACAGATTTATTAAGGGATAATCTGTCCGATTTGTCAGCTTGTTTGGGAGTTCTTCTGCCCTCTAGTGGCCAAACAATCAGTACATTTTAATTTTTGTACTGATTTCTGTTGTAATCCAAACCTCAATAGCTTGTGGTAATGTTGTGTGGTGTTGAGTGTTATGGATATTTGGTATGTAGTAGTTATATTTACATATTTGTCCACTTTTGGGAGTGCACTTGCATGTGGTTATGTTTAATATGTATTTGTCTCTTTTTCTAAGTGTGTGTATCCTTAAATAATCACGTACTGTATGTTTATCCATTTGTGTGTGTGTGTGTGTGTGTGTGTGTGTTTGAAGGCCTGTCCACCCTGCAGCCTGGAGGTGTGTGCGCTCAGGATGCAGCTGTTTATTGGTCTGCGGTCAGTGTGCGTCTACGACCGCCATGTAATCTTACTCTCCGCTGCCGACACAGAGACACCAGAGGAGACCGAGCGCAGTGCACACCGCCGAGGCCTGTAAGTCACATACATACACATTCACTGAGTCAAACACACCCCCATACAGAAACGTACATCACCCTGACGCTGTATAGAACATACACCTTCCAGTTTTAAAAGCTTCATCGGTGTAGGTCATCAGATACCTGCCAGGTACAAGAATACTCTAAAGAGGGGTTTCTCAGCTGTGTGTGTGTGTGTGTGTGTGTGTGTGTGTGTGTGTGTGTGTGTGTGTGTGTGTGTGTGTGTGTGTGTTTGTGTGTGTGTGTGTGTGTGTGTGTGTGTGTGTGTGTGTGTGTGTGTGTGTGTGTGTGTGTGCATCCACTTGTTGGATAGTTTGTGATGACACATTTCCGCTCTGTCTGCGCTAGACCTCAAAACGTCATCTTCACCGTGCGCTAACACTGAACTCTATTTATTCTGTCCCGTGGGAGTTCATGGCCTATGCTCCCCACAATGGACCACCTGACTGTACAGGGCTGTTCTTAAACACACCGCTCACAAGTGCACCATTCAACCATCAATGGACGGCCTCTGTGAAGCTGTGTATGTCTCCAAAGATTTTAAGCGGTGAGAGATTTACTGCGAAAACAACAGTGAGTCTGGTCTTTAATCTGTTTCAGAATCCCTGTCCCGTGAAAGATGCCTCTTTCCTGTCAAAGATTCTCTTCTGGTGGTTCACTGGGTAAGATGGTTCTTCAAAACCCCTTCATTTTTAGGCTTCGGCTGACTCACTACAGCAACAGTTTGTACTTGTTTACAATAATCTGTGTGTTTTGTTGACGATTGTGTGTGTGAATCATCTCTGCGCTCCCTCATCAGGCTTGTTGTGAAAGGATACCGCACCCCGCTAGCAGCGGAGGACCTGTGGACCCTGAGGGAGGAGGACACGTCACAAAAGATCATCTCTGAGCTGCAACAGGATTGGACAGCTGAATGTGCAAAACTTCAAAAGTAAGAACTCCTGATCGTTGATATCTGGCAGTTTAATTAAGGGGTTAGCCCATCAATTTAGTTTTGCACTTTCATAAAGTTGTGAGAATAAGAGTCTAATTATGTCACGACAGGGCTAACATGCTGTGTTGAGACATTGAGACCATAAATGTCGGTAAAAGATTTTATGGCTAGCCATTGAATATTTGTTGACGTATTTCAGTCTGGAACAAAGCGGTAGACCGACTCACTGACAGACAGACCAACATTGCCATCCCTAGAGCCATGCTAGCATGGCTAAAAAGAATAGTCAAAATTGAAGCAACAGAGGTCAAGACATCCTGACGTTTAGTTCCTAGTATTGCCCAATAATACTGCATCATACATTTTCCAGCTCCATCTAGACATTATGAAGTACTCCTCATGATGAGTTGGTTGGCTGACTATATCTTTTATGTTTATCAACTAGTAGTTGTGTCAAGAACAAAGGTGCAGCAGAAGACCATTCTTCACAGGGAGAAGACATGTGCAGGACATGCACATGTTGTCTTTCATGCTTCCTCATATGGCTTTCTATTTTAGCACAGGCCTGTGATCCATCATACAGCTCTCCCTATTGTCACAGCTTAACAGCCAAAGATTCAATTCCATTTTATTGCCATGTGGCCACACGTCAACATGGTGCTGGTTGAATTAATGACCCAAGCAGAGCATGACTTTGGCATGATTGCGATGAATTGAAATTCGGGATGTCTCATCACCAAAGGCACTTTGGGGCTAAAAATAAGTCCAAAGGAGTCCCTTGAGGACATACAGTACCATAATTTCAAGACAAGAGCCCTGTGTCATTTTCAAAGCTTGTTAACATGATCCAGTGCTTTGAAGATCTGTCGTTAAGTCCAATAATTATGTCAGTAAATAATGCTTTTTACTGCTGCTGGCAAATTCTTGAGTCCATCAGTGATGGTACGAATAACAACAGGTTTTTTTTTTTTTTATAGTCTGTTTTACATCAAGACTTGAAAGGCGCCAGCACCATGTTGGGGCATCTCTGACACAGCTGTCTTGTCTGTAACTGCATTTTCTCCCTCTGGCAGGCAGGAGAGGGCCTTGGCGTTGGGTGTGACGCTGGGGAGCAGACTGCCAGACCAGGCTCAGCTCCTCAGGAAGCTGCAGAAGGAGCAGAGCTCTGGCTTCTTCCTGCTCAGGACGCTGGCACGCAAGTTTGGTCCATACTTTCTGACCGGTACCCTGTGTATCATATTCCACGATGCCTTCATGTTCGCCATCCCTCAGGTGCTCAGGTAAGACTTAAAGGAAGAGTGCACCAAAACCTAAATCTGCTGTCACCATGAGTTTAATCTGTAATAAAAAACTGTGGCGTGATTTTCCAATGTCTGAAGATATTAGCTGTGTCTCCACCCAGTAAACTCAGGGGTATTTGGTCTGTGGTGCAGACAGCCCCCAAAATAGCAAAATGGTATACAAATGATCTTGTATATACTTTGCTCATTCTGCATGAAGACAGAAATCAGGAAGTGTGCTTTGATACGTTCCCAATAAAAGGGAGAATGCTCATAAGAAGGTTGTGATTATCTTTGAAAAGAGCTGTTGTTGTTGAGCTTTTCAAATATAACTTTTTCAGTGCTTGGACTCCCACAAACCATATCGCACTGAGCGCACTGTATTAAGGAAAGCTGCAGACAGTGTTTCCAAACCTCAGCTCAGACTGAAATTACCTGGATGGACTGCAATCCAGGCTAAAGTAAAAATAGAGTTTATTGTGTTTTTTTGGGAGGGTGAACTGTCCAATTCAATTTGGAGATTGAAGTGAAAGAGATTATAATTTCCTGGTACGATAATTTAAAGAAACGTGTGTTTAGTAGAAACAAAATAACGCAGTCTGGATATTACTGTATAAACAACTCGTTGGTTATCACCTCAGATATCACCTTTATTGTTCTATCTTCAATGATTTGTGACACCGACAACCAAACAACAACAGAAGCTGGCAGCAAAGAAAATAGGTCATGGCGGACCCACCACCCACCACACCATCCCACTAGCCAGACTGGAATGTTGTTGTTGATGCTCAGCACAGAATCAGTGGAAGTGTTAATTACCGTCACGGAGCTGTAAGCAAGAAAAGTAGACGAGACCACAGCCCTCTGTGCTCCAGTAAGGAGGACAGGCCGTGAGGGAGAGGAGGCTCTAAATGGCAGAAATGTCGTCGGACCACAAAAAGGGAGCCGCTGGCCAAGTGTGAGGGTAGCCCGGCCACAGGCTGAGCACTGTTGTGCAACCCAGAGCAACGGCCTTGTGTGGACCAGTCAGCCAGCAGCCACAGCAAGGCTCAAGGCCATTGGTTTAAGACACACAATGAAAGTCAAGTAATACCATATTGAATGAAAAGTAAGAGTAAAAGAAAATATCATGTTGACAGGGTATAATCCTGTCTGTGTCTGCTTTGATTTGTATCATCCACTTTCCAGGGAAAATTAGACACAGAAGCAGGGTATTGATAAAGTGTGGCCATGGCTGTCAAAAAATGGAAACTACTACTAAAAATGTGTGCAAACTCCTGAACATCCTGATTAAGTATTTTTCTTCTACTTACCCTCCTCCACAGTCTTCTCCTGGGTTTCATGAGAGACGAAGATGCCCCGCTGTGGAAAGGCTACTTTTACGCCACTCTAATGTTCCTGCTGTCCTGTCTCCAGTCCCTCTTCAACCATCAGTACATGTACACCTGCTTCACAGTGGGAATGAGGGTGAAGACAGCCGTTATGGGCTTGGTTTACAGGAAGGTGGGTAAATCTATGTAACCCCGTTAACCTCTAACTTCTAGATGCAACATAAATTATGTCGCAAACGGAAAAAACAAAAGCTCTCTCTCTTCTAGACGGGAAAACAGTACACAGTGTATGATTAACAATAATCTTCTACCTAAGACGAATGACTGTCTGAAATCTTTACAAGGCTGTGGGTTTATATTGTACACGGTAAGTGAGGGCTAAAATGTCTTTGTCTCTTTTGTTGTCGTCCAGTCTTTGGTGATAAACAGCGCTGCCAGGAGGACTTGCACTGTGGGCGAGATTGTGAATCTGGTTTCAGCAGACACTCAGAAGCTCATGGACTTTGTGGTGTACTTCAACGCTGTCTGGCTGGCTCCAATTGAAATTGCTCTTTGTCTCTTCTTCCTCTGGCAGGTTTGTCGAAATGCAGTGTTTTCACAATGCCGCTCATTCATGCACAACTGCATCTCAACTGAGAAGCCCTTGACACTATTGTATTCTTTGTTTTGTCCAGCATCTCGGCCCATCCGCTTTGGCAGGAATTGCCACTGTCATTCTCATTTTTCCACTCAACGGATTCATAGCAAAGAAGAGAAGCAAGCTGCAGGTAAATGCTGTTACAGGAATCCTTCACACTTTCGCTCCAGTAGCCCTGACATCTGGCATGTTAGGTCAGGGATGCCACAGCTGGTTTAGATAGTGGCTGAAGAGCCGTGTGGGTGTTTGGCCTGGATGGTACATTCTCTCTTGTCCTTTTGATGTCTGCCCCATATAATGTGTTTGAAAAACAATGAAAGGAAAGGGTGGGCAGTAGGAAGACATCATTTTTCATTTCTTTGGAAAAAGAACAGACGGTTCTGAAAATTTGGATGCCAATTTAATCGAACTTAGTCTTGAATGCAGTGACCGCATCCCTGGCCCTTTGTTGTTTCCTTGTCATAAAAATCACTAAAATGTAACAAGCAATAAATTCTTACAGAATTAAACAAGTTCCATAATGTTCGGGAAAACTACTGCTGTAACGACAGCAGACAAACCCATGTTCACAAATGCATGTACTTGCTTTGGTAATTGTCACTATGCCCCAGTTTCAGCTTAGGATAGTTTTTTTTTTTTATAATCAAACATAAAACCCTCTTTGTCTGGTTGACAGGAGATTCAAATGAAGTTCATGGACGGCCGCATCAGACTGATGAATGAGATCCTGAATGGAATAAAGATCTTGAAGTTCTATGCCTGGGAGAAGGCCTTCCTGGAGCAGGTTTTGGGCCACAGAGAAAAGGAGCTCAAAGCCCTGAAGAAGTCTCAGATCCTTTATTCCATCTCCATTGCGTCCTTCAACTCCTCTTCTTTCCTGGTAAGAGCATGAAACTGAAAGAGCTACTAATAAAAAGGTCATAAATTAAAGTATTTAAATGTTGACCTGATGGTGGCGTTGGATTTAAAGTAAAGGGATCACCATTGTTTTAGAGGTCGTCCTGAGGGGAACATGAATGTGCAAAAAAAAAAAAAGAAACAAAAATTTAAATGATTTACTTGTGACCCTGTTTTTAAAGATTTATGTCTTCAGGTGGAATAAATGAGCTTGGGGCTGAGTGCCACAGACAGGGTGGGGAAATCAAAGAGAAGGCTACCGAGAGACAGACTAATGCAATGCTGTTGGTTTTTGTATTTTTATGGGATTTAATGACAATTAGAGAAATTTAGGATAACACCAGCCTTATCCTTTAAATTGTGTCTCTAAAGAGCATCTATCACACATGTTTTTGCCTGTAAAGGTAACATTCAGCATCTTTTTTCCCCCAAGATTGCCTTTGCCATGTTTGGAGTCTACGTGACGCTCGATGACAGGAACATCCTGGATGCACAGAAAGTTTTTGTCTCAATGGCGCTGATTAACATCCTGAAGACCCCTCTAAGTCAGCTGCCATTTGCTATAAGCACGACTATGCAGGTGGGTGACATATTAATTTAATACATGTGATTGTTCTAAGATGTTTTGTCCATCTATGAAGCCCGGTGAAGAATATTTTTATGGTACCATATGATGGATATGGTTAACTAACCGCTGACTCTGTTTCAGGCTATGGTTTCACTCAAACGTCTGGGAAAGTACCTGAGCTCAGAGGAACTGAAAGTCGACAATGTCTCAAAGGCTCCATTGAGCTCTGGTAAGAACCCCACCCATGTATAAACTTGAATTAAATTCAATTACAATGAATGAATAAACTACTATACTGCACTGTTTAATTTCACCAATTCCTACAATTTGTTCCCCATACTGCCTGAAATCATAGGCTGTCATAATCAATATAAGCAGCACACAAGACTTTGTTGTTTATATATGTGGAGTACCACAGCCTTGTATGGATCATGTGCACTGTCACTTCCTGGGTCTTCCTGGGCTTACGGGTAGACAGGGTAATTATAGGATGTTCCCATTTAGTGGTTGAACATAAATCACAGCATGAATTCAGACATATGATTCATAGAGAAATAAAAAAGAAAATACTGTACTCTTCTGTCTGTAATCTGTCAACACTTCCTGAAACAGCTTGTGAAAAAGCAACAGCTCTGTAATTAGTGTGATTAAGTAAATTCACTTGTAATTATGCCCAGGCTGCACTCGGACGAGTAACTTCAAGGGGGAATTTTGTGTCAAAAGTTTGTTTGTTGCTCAGGTTGAAAGTACATGTCCTGTCTTCAGTGTTAATTGCAGGTTTTGTTCATTTTGCTCAAGCTTTTTTGTTTTTGTTTAGATGGAGAAGACGTGGCGATAGAAAACGGCACTTTCAGCTGGTCTGCAGAGGGCCCTCCATGTCTTAAAAGGTATGAGATATGAACACATAAGTGAAAGAAAATCTACAATTAAAAACAAAGGGAAACTTACAGGACAATTCCTTTCCTTGTTGACAGGATCAATGTCCATGTGCCACGAGGTTCCCTTGTCGCTGTGGTCGGACACGTGGGCAGTGGAAAGTCCTCTCTGTTGTCCGCCATGCTTGGTGAAACAGAGAAAAGAAGTGGCCGTGTTGCTGTTAAGGTACTGAGCTAATGTTCCATGCGCACTTTCAATTCATAGTTGTGGGTTTCATTAAATAAATAGCCTCTATTTTGACATCTGTCTTCGCAGGGCTCTGTGGCATATGTGCCTCAGCAAGCCTGGATCCAGAACGCCACAGTACAGGACAACATCATATTTGGCCGTGAGAAACTGAAGACATGGTACCACAGAGTGCTGGACGCGTGTGCCCTGCTGCCCGACCTGGACATCCTACCTGCTGGAGATGCTACAGAAATTGGAGAGAAGGTATGGGAATTCAGAAATGGAAATTATATGATTTTTTTTTTCTTGTCTCTAAATCTTCAGAATTTTATCTAAACATTAGAATAATTGTGTCCATGCAGGGATTGAACCTCTCAGGTGGGCAGAAGCAGAGGGTGAGCCTGGCCAGGGCCGTCTACAGAAAGGCTGATGTATACCTCCTGGATGATCCGCTGTCTGCTGTTGACGCACATGTGGGTCAGCACATCTTTGACAAAGTCATTGGACCAAAAGGAGTCCTTAGAGATAAGGTAATACATGTAACAAAACCTGCAAAGTGCAATTCAGCCAGAAAGCCAAAACATGGTTTTACAACACCTAAACCGCATACAGGCACGTGACCTGCGCTATATGGAAACCACCATTTTTTGTTTTCAAGAAAGCCTCAATTTAGTGTTGGATTGTGCTTACATGCTATTTTTCTGACTTGTGTGGCTTGCTATACAGACCCGCATCCTAGTGACCCATGGGATGAGCTTCCTGCCGCAGGCTGACCATATCCTCGTCCTGGTAGATGGAGAAATCACAGAGAGCGGTTCCTACCAGGAGCTCCTCAGTCGCCGTGGCGCCTTTGCTGACTTCATTCACACCTTCGCCAGCACAGAGCGAAAAGAGAGCGCTATACAGAGAGGTGAGGAGACATTTATCATTTTTTTCCTAATGTTTTTAATTTTTTAAATTCTATTTAAAATTACTTTCCAAATAAACTTCTGTGTAGTAAGGAAGACTAATATGTAATAAAGTCAGTCGGAAAATAAATCACTGTTCATTTCTTGTAGCTGGTTCTAGGAGGTCCAATGCTCGTCTCAGCATGGTCGACTTCATGCCATTCTCCAGAGACCTGTCCCAGGAGCAGCTCATTGGGTGTGTAAAGAAATGTGTAAATTCTAAAACTGTCAAAAAGATGTTTGGCATCCCAATCATCTTTTATACTTAACTGACCTGTGCCCTCTCCATATGCTCCAGTGGTGACACCACTAATACCAATCTGCAGAATATGGAGCCTGTGTCTGAAACAGACCAGGAACAAGTACAAGAGGACTTGGGCAAACTGACTGAGGTTGACAAGGCCCGCACTGGAAGGGTAAGTCTGAAAATTGCATTTTACTTCACCTCTAATGGTGTGAAATTGGGCATCAGCGGCACTTCACAAAATGTAACTTTTTTAAAGCTGCACTTATCTATATTTTAAATGAACAATGGATCCAACGACTACTTGTATGCTGGAAGGGGTAGAGATCGTAGAGATCCCACAGAGGATTATCACCTGACTCCGCAGTTCGCCTCAGCTCTATGGAGCTTTAGCCTCTCATTGATTCGCTGTCCGGCCACAACTTTACTGTTTTGGTTCACTCTCACCGCTCTCATAGCGTGGTTTCTGGCCCAGCAGGCAGCTGTTGTCAGAGAGTAAAGCTCTGATAAACCCGTTTTATACTATCTGCTCACTGATAAACAGCAGACAGACAGTGTTAGAGACTAGCTGGTGAATGTTGCTCCATCTCTGCTTGATGTCTAAATATGCAACTGTTAGTTGTATCAACTTAACAGCCCCCTGTTAGTGTAGGTTAAATGGAGATAAAAGAAAAACATACAATTGCTGATACAAATGCAAAGCAAGTTATCCAATTCCTTGAGATTGACTGGTACATGTGTTTTTCTACAACAGGTGAGGCTGGAGATGTACAAGAAGTACTTCAAGACCATCGGCCTGGCCATTATCATCCCCATCGTCTTCCTGTACGCCTTTCAGCAGGGTGCCTCGCTGGCCTACAACTACTGGCTCAGCATGTGGGCCGACGATCCCGTTGTGAACGGCACCCAGATCGATACAGACCTCAAACTGACCGTGTTTGGTGCACTGGGTTTCGTACAAGGTCAGTTGGCATCATAATATTAAAAAAAAGAATAGAAAAGATAACATGCAACTGTATACTCTAACTCTATATGACAGCTCTGATCTAATGAAACATCCGTCCCCTCACTTCAGGAGTCGCCATCTTTGGCACAACTGTCGGCATCTCCATCTGCGGCATTATCGCCTCCCGCCACTTGCACATGGACCTGCTGATCAACGTGCTGCGCTCTCCGATGTCTTTCTTTGAGTGCACGCCCAGCGGGAACCTACTCAACCGCTTTGCCAAAGAGATTGACGCCATCGACTGCATGGTCCCCGATGGCTTGAAGATGATGCTTAGCTACGTCTTTAAACTCATGGAGGTCTGCATCATTGTGCTGATGGCAATGCCTTTCGCAGCCGTGATCATCCTGCCTCTCGCTTTCCTTTACGCCTTTGTCCAGGTAAATTTTTCCCCCAACATTTAAAATCACCACTAATGACTTGATTTTTCTTTGAGAGCATTATGTTAAAGGCAGTGTAGCAAGAGCTGGATTCCATTACAGGGTGTTATTGGAAGAGCTCCGGGCTCCAAAACCGACACTGCTGATTTTGCTGTTCACTTGAGTTTTGTTCCCCACCTGCTGACTATAGATGTTACACGCATTCACTATGAATTATGGGGAAGCCTTCAGCGCTCTCTCATGGTTTCACTCATTAAAACTGGTGTTTTACTTTTCCACTGTGGGCTACAGAGCTTCTACGTTGCCACATCCTGTCAGCTGCGCAGGCTGGAAGCTGTGAGCCGCTCGCCCATCTACACCCACTTCAACGAGACGGTGCAGGGCGCCAGCGTCATCCGGGCCTTTGGCGAGCAGCCCAGGTTCATTCTGCAGACCAATGAGAGGGTCGACTTCAATCAGACCTCCTACTTCCCGCGATTTGTGGCCACCCGGTGAGATGATATGTGATTATAATGTGCTTCAGTGTCATTTACACATTAATTAGCTCAGTTACAGTTCATGAGGGATGGTGATGATTCATAGCACCGCGGTTACTTTATGTTGCATGGTTTAGCCAAATTACTTTTGTAATGAGGACAACTAAATCCCGCAACTAAATCAATGTTACATCCACAGGTGGCTGGCAGTCAATCTGGAGTTTGTTGGTAATGGTGTGGTCTTAGCTGCTGCCATTCTCTCAGTGATGGGAAAAAGCACCCTGAGCCCAGGCATCGTTGGTTTGGCTGTGTCACACTCCCTCCAGGTAAGAGGCTCTGCCCACACACATATTCACACAGTAGATCTGGAGGTGTGCCACTACCCTACTTATTCAACTTCAAGACAATTTCTTGCACCACACAGCATTGTGGGACTTCAGTTGCTTGCTGCATGTGGCAATTAGAGGTCTAAATGCATTGCTTTGCTCGGTCAGCAAATCCATTTTCAGCACAGGAAAGAAAACCTTGTAAATCTGGTTGCATTGGACATTGCAGGTGACTGGGATCCTGAGTTGGATTGTGAGATCCTGGACCGATGTAGAAAACAACATTGTTTCTGTGGAGAGAGTCAATGAGTATGCTGATACTGCTAAAGAGGTCAGTGTTCCCACTACACACACATACATGATGGATTTCAGTGCTGCATTCCTCAAAACGCACTGCATCCAATCACTGCTCAGGACACTAAATCCAACAGCATACAACAAGAGGGCTTTAATGTTCTCTGCTCACCCTTTGTTATTGTCTCACTCAGGCCAGTTGGAGTATAGAGGGCAGCTCCTTGCCCCTGGCGTGGCCCCAGAGAGGTACTATAGAGTTCCAGGACTACGGGCTGCAGTACCGTAAAGGCCTTGAGTTGGCTCTCAAGGGCATTACCTTGCAAATTCATGAAAGAGAGAGGGTGAGTCGTCTTGTATGATGAAGCATAACTTAAATTGTTTGAGTTGCAGACTTAATTTTTCCATAAATCCTGACAAAAAAACCCCATCTTTCTCCAGGTTGGAATTGTGGGTAGGACAGGAGCAGGGAAGTCCTCACTTGCCTTGGGAATCTTCAGGATCTTGGAGGCAGCAAAGGGAAAGATCTTTATAGATGGAATCAACATTGCAGACATCGGACTCCATGACCTCAGATCACGCATTACTATCATCCCTCAGGTACGACAGTAGGAATAACAGAAACTGAGCCCTGGCTTTCATCACATAAACTGTTTGCAGTAGCTGCAATCCACATCCAGTGTAAAATATTCTGTTCCAAATTGCAATAATCCTGCAACCAATCGGGACACTTTGGTGATAAGTAACATCTGCTGTCCTCTCTCCCAGGACCCTGTGCTGTTCTCAGGCTCCCTCCGGATGAACCTTGACCCCTTTGACACCTACACTGATGAGGAGATGTGGCGTTCACTGGAGCTCGCTCACCTCAAAAACTTTGTCTCTAATCTGCCTGACAAGCTCAACCATGAATGCTCGGAGGGAGGAGAAAACCTCAGGTACACAAGAATACACTGATATGACACATCGCAGTGCATATAAACCACCAGCTATTGTTTTGGCCAGTCAGTCGGTGATATATAATTACGTACCGGATAGAATCTAACACGTGGTTCTGTCGCTCTTTCTCCAACTCTCCTTTGACTGTGTAGCCTGGGTCAGCGCCAGCTGGTGTGCCTGGCCAGGGCCTTGCTGAGGAAAACCAAGATCCTGGTTTTGGATGAGGCGACAGCTGCTGTGGACCTAGAGACAGACACACTCATCCAGTCAACAATCCGCACACAGTTTGAAGACTGCACCGTCCTGACCATTGCTCACCGCCTTAACACCATCATGGACTACACTAGGTACACTACAATCCACTAAGTGGTCGATATTTTGTGATATTTAGTGGACTGACAGAAAACAACATATTTTAAAGTAATTTATCAAGTAAAATGCCAAATATTCGATGGTTACAGCTTCTCAGACGTAAGGATTTACTGCTTTTATAACTTTGGACCTTTTAACTGTTGGCCAGACAAAATAAGACAAAGAAAGACATTACTTCCAATGCAATGAACTAACTACATTTAATGAAATGCTAATGCCCAGTTGCAGGCCTGGACATCCCTAAACCCACAGCTTTATTCTACAAATACACGTTAGATTCAATGTAATAAAGAATGCTTCGTCTAAAATCAGTTTTCCTCCTCTGTTGCTGCTTCACAGAGTGATCGTCATGGACAGAGGCCACATTTCTGAGATGGACTCTCCAGCCAATCTCATCTCACAGCGAGGACAGTTCTACCGAATGTGCAGGGAAGCTGGGCTGGTCTAGGTCTCCATTGGGCTTCGTGTCCTGGTGTACAGATGTGGCACCTTGTTTGTGTGGCTCTCCAGCACATGTTAAATCGGGCCATTTCAAGCTTTGTGGCAGCTCAAAACACCTCTCCATCAGGGCTACTCAATGAATCTCAAGACCAGCTGCTGACGCAGTCCCTACATGTTTGTTTTTAAAAACACAGACACACTGACCTAAGTCAGGAAAAGACGTTGTTAACCTCAGATGATGAACATTCAAAAGGAAGCTACAGTGGATTGTTGAGTCTCTAAGCTATAAATATCGTATATAGAGTAGTGGAGTCAGTTTATTCCATGAAAGGATTAAGCCAAGAGCTGGAATGAAAAAGTACCACAAATCTTAAGGATTTTCTTTCTCTTATTGAATTATTTTTGTAGTTTTTGTAAGTGTTATAAAGCACATGACATGTTTTTTGATGTTGTCTCAGGCTTAAACGTTGATGTTTACTCACATGTTAGTTTTTTTGCCTTGCATACCAAAGAAGAGGCAATTTTGGAATTGTAAAGTGATCGAAATCTATTTTGTCTTATGGTCGCAGAAAGCGGTACAGGAAATTCTCTGACACACTAACCTTCACAAGGTTCACCCTGGCAAACTCAGGGGAAGTGAGGTTTTCGTAGCCTCCAAAATCTGAGCTGGAAGCAACCAATTTGGAGTTTTTATATGTCAGGGTAAAAGAGGAAAACATTGAAGTGAGCCAAGACATTAGCAATCGTCCAACTATGTTGTGGCTGTTGTTTATTTCTGTCAAAGTAAACACATAAAAAAAGTCAATAGAGACCTTGCTGGTCAGATTTAACCTGACGCCGGTACTGAAAACCACCATGAATGGAGAGAATGCTTCTTCAAAACAATGGTGATAAATCTCAGTGTGATTGTCTCTCTGCCTCCACCACACGACTCAGGCCATACATACATATGCAGAGAAGAAACTAAATCAGTATTGTTCTTTTGGTGCTGACATGACAGACTGTAAATAGTCCACGTTGACCTTTACTCATGTTCAAAGAAAGACCCTATGAACTTTTCAAAGAGAAGAGGCATTTACTGTTATTGTCTTACTGGTTTAGACAATATAATGTAAGAGAAACCCTTTAGTTTATTTATGTCATGACAAAATGTATTAAGTGTCCTTAAGATTCTGAGGATTGTATTATATTTATACTTTTTATAACAAGCTTGTTCATTTTTCACTGACTTACTGTTAATGTACTGTCTTGATATATACATCATGCTGGATAATAAAGTTTATTTGAATCTAACAGTAGGGTCATGCATGAATACATGTCTTTGTAAATGAGTTATTGGAAAATATCGAAACATGTAAATGCTTTCAATCAGCCCTTTATAAGCATATAAATAACAATAGAAATAGATCAGAAGTGTATCAGATAGATGTGCTCCAGAAGGACCAAGGCAAGTTCAAACGACAGCTGACAACTGTAGTGATGATTAAACTATATGCATCAGATCTTATCATTGGAGCATGTCGAAGTCAAGTCTCGAGTCTGCCGAAGGAAGTCTCAAGTCTTCATAAGTTAATTTCAAGTCGCCATGCACATAATAATGCATATTACACTCACTGATCTAGTCTGCAGTATTAACGTGGTGACAAATAAATGGTGTAAGGAAGAAATGAAACACGTTTTAAAACAATGTGGACGTGATGTTTGGAGTCTCGTGAACCATTTAGTTGTAGTTACACGTCTCAGTCACCAGATGGCAGAAGTCTGTGAACAGTGGCAGACTGTCGTTTGTTTACACTCGTTGCAATGGCGACCATCACTGAACTGAAGTGTGGTAAGCGCTCTCTATCAGTCATGCTTTTGTCTACGCATTACATTAATAAATACAGCTAAAGTAGAAAGACGACAGATCATTTGCAGCACACGTTAGTGAAACTGCATGTAAGACTGATAAGCTAAGCTACCGTTAGCTTAACCGCAACAACATGACACCCACGCGGGTACGTGTCTCCATTCATAAATCCTACATTTTTGATAGCTATGTGGCCCCAATTGTCAGTAAATTGACTACTTAAAGTGGGACAGAGCTTTCTTCATTGCTAAAAGCTACATTTAAATTCGGCTTATAAAAATACAACCTAGGTTGCACATTAGTTAAGGTTTTCATGGATTTCACACTGCTCGTTAACTTTACAGTAGTAAACATTAACAAGCTAGCGACGTTAGCTAGCTAGTTTACTTTTGACGGAAGATAGTTGTAGGAAAATGTAATTCATTGTATTGTAAATGTAATGTATTCCTATCTAAATAGTGGTTCCTAACGATTATGGAAATTTGTCATTAACACAAGTCATTGTGTTGGACAAACCTTATACCTGACTTCTTTTTAATCCAATAAAACTTGAACTGTTTAGCCGTGAGGGAAACGCTGGAGTCCCGTGGTGTGCTGGGCCAGCTGAAGGCTCGTATCCGGGCAGAGGTGTTCAGCGCCCTGGATGACCACCGTGAACCTCGTCCGACGCTGTCCCACGAAAACCTGCTTATCAACGAGCTCATCCGGGAATACCTGGAGTTCAACAAGTACAGACACACGGCGTCAGTACTCACAGCAGGTGGGTGAAAAGACACCAGCACACCTGCGGATACTAGTGTTAGTGGAGGGGGCGCATTACCTCAGATTCGTGATGCACCAATGTATGTACAACAGATGTACTATGTATGAATGTAGAGCACGGTTTCCATTCAAAAGCAGGAGTTTTATACTTGATGAAGACTAACAGTTAGATTTCAGATTGCAGCGGCAGTATTTTTGTGTGAGTGTGCTGCTTCTAAACTCAGCTCAGTTTGTTTTCTCAGAGTCAGGCCAACCCGAAGTTCCCTTGGACAGACAGTTCCTGGCTAATGAGCTGAAAGTCGCAGAGGACACAAGCTCCAAGTCTGTGTAAGTGCAGTACAGTCTGCTATCCAACACAATGTTCAAATATTCCCTGAACTCTGGGGGTATGATCAGTTAATGGGATAATCTTTTTTTTTTTTTTTACTTCATGAATCATCACTATCTGTCACAGTTCCATCTCGAAATACCTTTCAATAATTTCTGCTGGCCCCCCACCACTCGTTTGAAAAAAACTCTAAAAGCTAACTATTAGTTTGTGTTGTGAACTTTCTTATTACTGTTTCTCAATTTTTTTCCTCACATTTTACTTTCCAGACCTCTTCTCTATGGCTTGGTGTGTCACTTCGTGAACAGCGGTGATAATAAGGATGGAAAGGTGTTTCTGCGGGGTGCCTCTCTGCCAGCTGGCACTAGTGCCGGCAACACAGTACCTGGACCTGATGCCTAGAACTTGGCGCACTGAATACTGGACTAAACACACCTTTACAGTCCAATAGATGCTCTGATTTGTTGCCGAATCTTGTTGGATTTTAGCGACGTAGTCCTCTTCGCCACAGTTTTTCACTGTGTTCTCATCTCAGTGTAATCTACCGACAGAAGTGCACAAAGCCAAAATGTCTTGCTTTATTCTGTAAGTTGACAATGATCCCAGGTGGCCTTTTTTTTCAGTTTTTATGG
This sequence comes from Nannoperca australis, assembly GCA_036023655.1. Classification (NCBI taxonomy): domain Eukaryota; kingdom Metazoa; phylum Chordata; class Actinopteri; order Centrarchiformes; family Percichthyidae; genus Nannoperca; species Nannoperca australis. Next base: position 22,663 of record JAVQJD010056771.1, read on the forward strand.
CTTTACCAATAAGTTCAAAATCAGTCGTGGTGGTTCTGCTCGCAGAAATCAATGTTGGTTGTTTTGTCAATAATTCAGGCAAGAAGTGGAAGAAACATTCCTTGACGTCTTCTCTATTTTAATTTACAAATGTTTGATTGTTTTATATTGTTTTTATGTTTGCTGAAAAATAAATGTTTTATATTTAGAAACTACAGTGAACAAATTATTTGTGGAAATGCTATTTCATTGGCTACCACGTGGTGGCAGCCTCACCAAAGATAAGGCTAGAGACTGCTGCTGCCTTGAATAGCACTATGTGTGTATATATTTTGTGCATTAAAGCAGGGTCCTTTAATTGCTTTAATATTGCGTTTAAAATGATCATACTACTAACATTATGTCATTTCAACAATATGAAGATAGGGAGTTAACTTTTTATTTAAAACGATGGACACTAAGTGTATTGCCTGCAGTCAAAACTGTATTTAAAAGTACTGTGTGTACTTTTGGGCATTGGTTTTATGCCGTTTTCATCCCAATACAGTTTACAGAGATGCCAAATAAGCTGCACTGAAATAATTATAAATTCACTTTCACATACTTTCCTGTTATTGTCTTCATATTTTGTCACTTATTGTGTTGGTGTGTGCAGCCAAACCCACCCATGTTGCCCCCACACCCTTGACTTTGAGTTGGTATTAGATGTACCAATCCTACTTGATCCTTGTCTGTAATAGTCTGGTACCTCGCGGTTATTAAGATGTTTTATCTAGGTCGAACATCGTCGATAATCCACATGTTTATGCTGAGATGAGTGGGACATCCTCCAGATTTATTTATCTAGCTACTCTCCTGCTTCACCTCTTTTGCTGTGTTTTCTGCAGCTTACAGCTATGATAGCAATACTACAATTATATTATCTACAGATAAGGTAAGAGGGCTCTTCTTTTGGTTTCAGCAAGTCATAAAAGTTACACCCACACTTTCAGTCAGTTAAAATATGTATGCAATAAAGAAACAACAAGACAAACAAAGAGCAACCACCCTATGTAGACTCTGTGCTGCACGCACATCTATTGCAACGAGCCCATTTACTCCTAGTATCTCACTTCCTCTCTCACCATTTAAGGGAACTTGACACTCTTATCTCGTACAACTTAAAGCGCTGAGTTCCTGGAACTGATTATTTCAGGGCCAGCCTTTAATTTCTCAGCCTGATTACTGTTGCTGGACACTGACCTGCAGCATCTCTTCTACCATCTGTAACACGAACCATGTCTAAATGATTAAATATATAATATTTTTAGGTTTTAGGTGTTTATTTATCCTGTCTCCTCTGCCAAATCTGTATCTCTCATTCCTGTTTGTAGAGGCTGTGACAGATGAGATCATAGGTCTCAAATTAGTTCACTGAAAGAATGATGTCATGATATGTAGCACACTGTGAATTTTGTTGCATTTACTCGTGCCTGTGATGGAGCGAGTAGCTGTAAAGATGAAATGTGGCCATCTTCCATCAGCACAGTGTCTGCAACAAGACATAATGTACACTTAGAGTAATTCTGTGTTCTAATGTATTGCTTCTTAGTCCCATTACAAAAGACCACATGTTTAATGCATATGTGCGCCAAAAACAGGGAACTGCGAGCCTCATCGGAAACATTTGGAGTCTGAATTGACATTGTTTCCTTGGAGCAAAGCTTTTTTGCCCTTAAAGGCTGTGGCCCTGAGGCGCCCAGTTTATTGGCACCAGATATGAGTGTTCTCCTGAAAATGGCTATATAAGCGGAGGAAGTTGAACAATGGCACATGATTGTTCAACTGGCGGCTTGCCCTATAATAGGTAGCATTTCTCCTCCACTGTATAAATGAGTTGTGTGTAAATGGGACAGCTGTATAAATACTATTGAATGCAGTGGTCTTTTGACTGCAGCACAGTGAACTGATGTTTGCCCCTGTGCTCAAATTAGAATGCGATTGCATTCCACAGGGGTCAAACATATCCATAAACATATTTTCTCTCCAATAGACGGCCATCTATGGACATGAGGGTGAAAGAAAACATGTAACACTGTATGTAGATGTCAGCATTACAGTTTATGTAATTTTTATTTGTATATTTGTTTTACCACTTTGTGTTGAAGGCCACTCACGTCATGCAACATCAGTCATTTGCTGCATACATTTAGTTGCAATTATGTTTGTTTTTTTATTACAACATAAGATTTAATTTAGATTCTGCTAAATGTAATGTAATGTAGATTCTGTCTAGTCCTTTTCACAGGGGTTTCACTGACTATTGCTGATTTCACCATCCTTCACCCAGACTTTTTATCCATGTTCACTCCCACCGCCTCCTCCCCTTAGTTGCCGCTGTCGCCTTTTCATAGGTTATTTCGTTGCTCTGAGGAATCGTTTAGAGATTATTCTCCGTCTCAGACGACCAGGGGGGGACGAATGTTTTGGCCAAAGTTTAGGACAGACTCGTTTTGTCAGCACACTGTGCCCCCATACTTCCAATTTAAGTCGCTGTTCTGGCACGGGTTTACCATACATCGCATTAAAGAGAAATATACAAGTGACCTTTTCTCTGACAGCAGTCGTAGAATAATGATATTTTTAATATATCTGTGGGGGTTAGCATATAAAGAGCAGAGCAGTGACACAGAATTTAGTGCAATGCAAAAATCATCCCACTACCTGTCTGCTGATTGCATCTTTCATACAACAAGATGAATAATTGACTAATTATAAATCGTATTTACTGGTATACTGTGTGGTCTTCCTCTTGGACTGACAACACATTCCTTTGTTGCCTTTGTGTTCTGTAGATTTATAAGTCATACATTTGCCTGTCAGCTAATTACAGGTAAAGAAACAACTTTGTTTGTTTGAACAATGATATTGCTGCTGGACCATATTTAGTCACTGGGGCTCGGGGTGCTTGCCTGTGCTAGACTTTCAAAGTAACACAGAAAGCTGCCGAGATTCCATGCAGACCCTACTGTCCTTATATGGCACACATTGCAACCTCCCTGTTCAGTGTATCTGCTGCTTTGTCTCACTCTCTCCTCCTCCTCCTCCTCCTCCTCATCTTGTTCTCCATCCCTCCCTCCGCCTCGTCTGTCTCCCTGAGTTTTTCAGCCCTAGTTTCTCCTGCGTGAACGCCACCCCGCCTCCTTGATGTTGGCCAGAGGAAGCCCCGAGGTCCTCCATGTCGGTCTTTGGTCTGTCATCAGCTTTCACACACACACACACACACACACACACACACACACACACACACACACACACGCACATACACTGGCGCAGTGCTGTGCCTCTCTGGCACAAAACAGGACCTGGCTATCAACCATTAGCTTGATTTATTAGAGCAAATAGATTGGTGTCCTTATAAAGGAAGTTCCATTGGAAACAAGCTGGGGATGCAGCAGGGGAGGGATGGGGGGGGGGGCTGTTTGTGATAGTGGAATGCGATGTGCGTAACGATAGAAGACACGTGGGATGCAGACACACACACACACACAGGACTCGCAGTCATTATGCGAATTATGAGTTATGTATTGGGGGAATCTCTTGAAGTGGTTGCAGTGAAGGGGGATTCCTGTGCTGGGAACAACTTGCCTTATGAGGAGTGGGAACAGATTGCATAATTTGTAAACCCTACAGGGTGTGAGATTGGAGCATGCAGCAATTAGGTTCTAGTGGTTGCGCCTCTATCATATAATTGTGATGCCTTTTTAGTTTTTTTCATGTTGTATACTGTATGAGCCTGAGCACAGCAAACATGACAATAGATGCTAAAACTGAAAATACAGTGAGCACCATGATTCACAGGTTTTGATCAAGTTTATTTGAATGAAAAATATCCAACCTCACCTTTGAGGGAAAAAGACTTATTCAGCCTTTTTCCCAGAAGCCATTTTGACATGTCACAGCAGTAAAAGGTGTAAATAATTATATTAAAGAAGGCTGAATATATACTGGCTCTCTGTCACGCTGCCATGGCTTATTCGTTAATGTAACTATTACAAGTAAAAGTCCTGCATTCAAAATGTTACCTATGTTAGTATGTTACCCTACTTATGGATAAGGTACCAAAAGTACCCATTAAGCAGCAGTGTGAACCTTGCTGTGTTATATTGCCATATGTTTTGATTGATTATTACCAGGCTACTGGTGCATTAACATGTAAGCAGCAATTTAATGTTGTAGTTGCTCGTGGTGAAGCTTATTGTAATAACTGCGACATGTTGGGTCATTTCATCTTTAAAAACACATCATGTTTTATGATTTTCTCATATGCCATGCAAACCAAATATATCGTATATCGTTTCCCATTTAATTGTATTGATTTTTAAATACATCATGTTAGTCAGTGGGACTCTACTCCATTCAGCACCTCTTCATTCTCATCATGCCTTCCTGTGACTCTTCAAACCTGCTAGGGTGCACAGTGCGCATGTCCTCTGCCTCCTGTCCCGCTAATGGATGCTGCCTGCCGCTGGACGATGCTGGAGGAGGAGGAGGAGGAGGAGGAGGAGCTCCGCCCTCGCGCAACAGTGCACAGTTTAAATGGTAAGTCTCTTAATTTGACTGGGGTCATTTGGACTGTTCGTTTTCTGGAGTACCTCGTCAACGCCCGGCCGCTCCAAACCCTGACTTTCCAAATCCGCCGCTCCCCCCGAACACACATTTCTCCACATCATGTGAGTATATACGTTTACTGTAACGTTAGCGTCTCGTTCTACAAGCGGTGATGCTGCAGCGCACTTGTCATCCCTCTCACACTTTGCTAACTTTAACGGCGTTTGAGGAAGAGGAATTTATGTTTTTAAAACATGGGACGTGGTCGCCTACTAGAATAAACGTTAATATCCCTTTGTTGGTCTGAAACATTATTTAGAAAATGATTACATTTAGCTCATTAGCTTTCATTTCGATTTGTTTAGTTAGTCATGGAAGAAAAGGAGACCATTTGGGTCCCAGACAGGAGCTCAAACTTACAGTTATATGCTGAGTTTTCATTTATTGATTTATTTATTTAATGGAGTGTATTTGAAAGTTCCCTGCATTCACTGCACCACTCTGCAGTGTAAAGTGAGGAAGTGAGAGGAAGTCTGAATATCTCAGCAACGACAAGGGCTTGACTCTAACCATGGAGTTTCCTGTTTCCCAAATATGGTTGTATAAAGCTGCTTGTCTCTGACAGTTGTGGCCGAAGATGCAGACACAATAGTGAGAAATGAGCCCCGACAGTTTTCACACACCACCAACGAAACCTCTCGGTGACTTGAAGGAGTTTATTTTATTGGAGTTTTGATAGACTAGATTCATTTTATTGTTTGTTCTCTCCATAAAATGAATGTGTAGTTCAGTGATATCCACACCTTTGTCGCTCCACGTATGAAATGTTCATTAGCTCAAAGAAACACTAGCATTACTCTCATTTAACTTCATTACAATGACAAGTAACCTCTCTTAGCACACTTGCAAGGTTGCTTACCAAAACAAGATCAACTGGTTCAGGCACAGATGTCCAGTGTACCAACAAGATGAACAGTATTTGTGCTTGAAGACATCTCTGAAAGAGGACAAAGTTGTGTGTTGAGAGTTTATTTGTTTTTTGTATTTAAATGGACAGTTCTGCAGCTGCAGACCAAGTAGGACCTTTTCTCTAATGGGACAATCCGAGTGGCATCGTTAGTCTATTTTAGTCTCCGTGATTGAATTATTTTCACACCGTAATCCTCATCATCGTACAAAAGCATGGAAATCCTAATGTGTCACTCTGGGTTTATGAACAAGATGATAACGGGAAAAATGTTTGTGAAATCAAGCCAAGAGAGGAAATGAGTAAAACCATTCACAGGCCCTGCAGGTCAACCTCTTTCACCCACAAATAGAAATTCCACTAAGTCTCCTGGGTGACATTTCCACTTGTTTATTGTTATTTTAAATAGAGATTCCCAAATCCAGTCACTATTATTGGACGAGAGTTGTAATATTATTTCTTTCTTCTCAACCTTGGTGTGATACTCGCAAGCATCGTAGCCAACATCTAATGAAAGTGAAGGATGGGTGTCACTGTGTTATTGTGAGTTAAAAGGAATATTGTCCTTTTGGTATGACTGTGAACACATTCATTGTAATGGAGTACGGGTGGTTCATGCATGTGGTGACCAACAGAGGCTTGTGAGGGCTGCGAGCCCTTGTCATCCTTTGAATTTCCAGTAGGTCTGTATCAGCCTGTTATCCTGTCGACACAACAGAGAGAGAGGGGGGGGGCTTTACAAAGGTATTAAGCCACAGTGGTGAGGAAAGTTAAAGGGGGGGGGTATCCTTGATTGGCTGCATACACTTTAGCGGAGGGGAGTGTCAGGAAAAGTCTGTTTACTTTTATCTGCAGAGATAGCAGATCATGAAAGCATCAGCCTATCTCTTCCTTGTTTCCTCGCTCACTGGACTTATGCATAGTTTGTGTCTCTGTCTCCAGTTAATATTTATGCAATATATTTTTCAGTAGTTTCTGGATGGTTTGGTTTGGCTGGTTTTCTCAGGAGGCTCAATGGCTTTTATTTATTTATTTATTTATTGCATAGTTCCCACTCAATTAAAGTCTCAGTGTGCAGAGGGATGGGGAGGGGGGTGCAGTCACAGCCTGTGGACAGGAGTGGCTCATTGTTTCTAATCCAGGAACCACTACACCTTCTTCTCTGCACTTCAGAGGCCGATGTAATTTGATACATCATAATGTGGTTTAAGTGTATTCGACTCACGCGACTAATTTTGTTTGTGGCAGATTCAGACATATAGTGCAGAACAAGTTCGGTTCAGGTACAATTCCTGCACCTATTCCTGTTTCCTATTTCCCACTGCAGACATGGTTGAGTCCCAGACACTTGTTCATAATTGAGCCGCTGCCTGCTGCATTTAAAAATGAATGCAGCCAGGGGCCCATATGAAGCATGACTGTTAAAGGCCCGGGCCCCCTTCAGGCTCTGCGCCTCGCTGTTATCATTTTGGAGTAAACGACGAGGCCAGCAAGAGACATACTATTCCCTATATGGGCTTTGTTTGGGAGTTCACTCGCCTTGCTGTTTAGGTCCTGCTCCAGAGAAGGGGCCCATATATGGTCATCACAGCACGAGACTGAAGCCTCCTAGCAGGGAGACAGGGAGAGAGAGATGGAGGGGGAAAGACACGGAGAAAAACAATGGATGTTGTCAATTAAGCACTGACTTTATGATTGAGTATGACTAAATGCCAGTGAGCATCAATGGTTTGGGGATATTTCAGATAAAGCTGTTGACGAAATGTGCAGGCCTTTGTTTTACATTTGTGACAGAGTTAATTAGTATCAATGCCCCAGCCTTAATCTTCCTATCTAAATTAGGGAAAGGAATTGTTTGTGTGTCTCCCTTGTGGCGTGTGTGAAAGTGTAGGGTCGAGGAGGGTGTGGAGGTCCGTGAGAAAGACTGCGCTCTGGAAGTCCCTGATGGATGAAGCATGTCTCTGAGTTACAATCACAGGCAGGAGGCGACTTTAGTAGCATGTCTCCCGCACAAAGAGACTAATCACTTACCGCAGTGTTTAGTTAACCCTGTGCGCAAACTGTTGTACGAAAAACAGAATACTAGCATTTATCTCTCGTGTGTATTAGAAAAGTTGAGATGTGAAATGTTTCTCTTTGGCATCACTGCAATATGATATCTTGTAAAATGTTAACATTCTGGTGAAACCTAATTTCTTGCCCTATCATCTTTTTCTATTTCCTGTCTTGCTTTGTTCCGTCTTGCCTCGATTCTTTCCTACATTAGTTCCTTCCTTCCTTCCTTTCCACCTCCCTTCCGTCTCGGCTTCCTGTCTCATTGACTCTTTTCCAACGTCCAATTAATTTGCTCTTTCCGACAGTTGGCCCTCCACCTTAAGCCAAGATGTCCAAGAAGGCCCCAACCGAGGACGAGAAGTTCCTCTTTGTTGACAAAGACTTCCTCAACAGCCCCATGGCTCAGGCTGACTGGTCAGCCAAGAAGCTGGTGTGGATCCCATCGGAGAGGCATGGCTTTGAGGCGGCCAGTGTCAAGGAGGAGCACGGCGACGAGGTGCTGCTGGAGCTCGCTGACAATGGCAAGAAGGTGACAGTCAACAAGGATGACATCCAGAAGATGAACCCGCCCAAGTTCAGCAAGGTGGAGGACATGGCTGAGCTCACCTGCCTGAACGAAGCCTCCGTGTTGCACAACATCCGCGAGAGGTACTTCTCTGGCCTTATTTATGTAAGTATACAGTCAAAACGTGTAAATGCTCCCACAATCCTTTCCTCACACCCTAACAAGTCCTCACACATTCTCATTTTCCTTGCTATCTTTTTCTCTCAGACGTACTCTGGCCTGTTCTGTGTGGTGGTGAACCCCTATAAAATGCTGCCCATTTACTCAGAGAAGATCATTGACATGTACAAAGGGAAGAAACGACATGAAGTCCCCCCTCATATCTACTCCATCACTGATAATGCCTACAGAAACATGATGCAAGGTAGGATGTTCCATCTCTTTGTGATGGTCCTTTCTTTGCTTTCTCACACATTACATGGACATGATCACATAAAGTGGAACCATAAGGTTAAAAATGTATCCAGAGTTTTGTATGTTTTCAACTTTATTAGGTCTGTGATGGGCTGGTAACCTGCCAAGTGCATCCTGTTATAGGCTGCAGCATCCAATAAATGCAACTGATCAAATCAAATGAATGAATGCTCTCACAAACTGTTTGTGCAGTGAGTGGAGTTGCAAGCTGCCGGCCTCAAATGTTTTCAAGTGATCTCTGACTAACTGAAGTGTTTGCTGGTAGCCTTAAGAGCTCGGTGCGGGTGAGCTGTGGTTATCTGCTGTCAAAAGTCTCACTTTTGTCTGGCTGATGACAGCTGGAAGCATTTAGCTCTGTCATGTTGACAGTGTGGTTTAAAAAACCCACAAACAGTCCAACCCTGTCAGGCTGATAGTTTCAAATGCAGAACTGTGTTTATTATTATGTACAGTCCAAAATCAACCTCGTAGCTCCACCTGTCGAAGTAAGCTGGTATGGTATGTAAAGTAGGAAAAAAAAAATCCAATCTAAAAGAGTGTTTTATGGCCTGTTTAAGAGTCACTGTCTTGTAGCGGTGACGATAGTGGCCAGAGCAAAGTGGTGCTTACAGTAAATGGCTCTTGGATAACCCTGCAGTGGTACAACTTCAGAGCAGCTGGTTTCCCATAGAACCTGTTTCGTGTGCCTGCAAGGGGTCGTGCCCACTGGACTTCATGTTGACGTGAGGAAGTTCTCTCAGAGGAGTTGACATCTGGATTGGGAAATGTGTCGGGGGGCAGTAAAAAAAATTCTATTTAAGCAGCCTCAGCTTCCTCATTCAAATCTTCAAAATGTATCCCCCCCTTTTGGTCAATGTAGATACCAAAGAACTATTACTTATGCAAGAAAGGAGAGTTTAAAGGTCCCATTAAATGGGCTTGACCTCCTATGGTTTGATGAGATTACCAATGAAGCAGGATGTTTGGACAGGACTTACAGTAAAGTTAGGAAGTAGTTGTTTAGAGAGCTCAAACGAAAGTGGGATAATCCAGTCTTCCAAAACCATAACACCCAGCCTCTCTGGCCGCAAAGAGAGCTGCCAAAACTGATAGCATGGTCATTGCACACGTCAAAGACACACCTAAAAACAGAGGATGATGCTGCTAGTTCGGACATGACAGAAGAGATTGCATGGATGGATCACTCCAAAATCGCTGATGAAATTCTCCTGAATATAATTTTTTTTACATAACATTTGCACTACACAAGACAAGATTGGGGGATTTAGATTGAGAAGTAACACATACTGATAGATAAAGAATCGGTCCAGGGATATAAGATAACAACAGGGAAAAGGCTTCGACTCATGGGGCTTTTATTTGAGAATGTCAAGACAGTATCAAGAACAACATGCTCTTCTCAGCACCTTCAGGGTGCGTCGCCATCATACATTCATGATTTAATTTAAGTCAACTGATAAAATGCTCAGTTGTGTGCACATAAGGACACACAAGTTTGCTATTCTGTCCATTTTTTGACTTGAACCATCAGTCCATCGATAACTTGTGTAATCACTGATATTTTTCTTGCCTCTGTAATCAAATGGACACTACTGCTCATTTATGTGTCACTCAGTCAGGATGACATGGAGGATTGGACCAAAGAAAAGCATCAACTCACTTTTTCAAAATACTATATCAATACACCTCGACAGCTCAGCTCCCTCTAGCATTTCACCATCATATGAATGTGCATTCCTATTTCAAGAAAAATACATTATTGTGCACTCCACACCGATCATTCATCTAATACACTGGAATATATTGTTGCTACCTACTGTACTGATGTTGGCACTTCCTGGTCATCTTAAGCATATTAGCTACAACACACACACACACACACACACTCACACACACACACAGGCTGTGCAAGTGCATTCAGATACACTATAAAAGCTAACTTTTGAGCTTCAAGGTCCATTTCTTAAGTGGTCTCTTGAAATCAATGTCTCTTTATTTTAAGAGAACTGATGCATTAAGTGGTGCTGAAATGATATCAGACAAAAATCCGAAGTGAAGTGAAAAGCAGCTGCAACATTATAGATATACATCATATTGATTTTTAAGATAGTGTTCAATTTGCTGAATTATTTTTGGTATTGTCATTGTAAATATCCTAAATCTGTTTTGGGTCATTGATAAACTGGATTCGTGCATGATGCCTCCTCTGACTTTAAGAATGCAACTGTCACTAACGTGTACATTGGAGGATTTTAAGTTCCACCAGGCCAGTACACAGGAAATTATTGTATTTACTGCTACAGCTATGGTGTGTAAACATAGTGTCACAAGTAAACAAAAAGGGGCAGGATTTATTGGTGTTTGTGTGGGTGTTTGGATTACGCTTCTTCAGCTCATCCCTGCAGAAGAACCCGTACAGCTGCAACTTGGAAACAGATTATGGGAGAATCATGCACTTGTTACCACCCAGGACTCTTGTGCACATGAAAAAGAGTGTGTTTTGATTTGCTGCATTTCTTTCAGACTAAACAATTCAGACGTTTGCTTAGGCTCATAATATGTCAAATGGAAATTGATATTTAAACTTGTGGACCACCTATTCAGTTATCAAATGGAAAACATGGCTTTGAACTGCCTTTAACACCTAATTAAGACAACGAAGTCAGCAGCAAGATATGGGCAAACTATAACATTGAGGCAATTAATACTTATTTAATTAATAAAAAAACGTATTTAATCCCAAACCGTTTTTTTACAGGCAAGCTTGTTTTTGAGTCTGGAAGCTGTACGTATATCCTAGAGCTGTATTGCTTCAGGATAGTCTTACTGCAGTATAAATGCTTTCAAGAGTGCTCAGATACCAAAACGGTTGGACTAAAACTGGACATCTATAAACCCCATTGTATATAATGTTGTGGCATGCAGTTGTTATTGATGCATTAGTGGGATTTCCCATGAAGAAGTGACTAATGACGCACGATGTTCTACACTGAGTGCAATAGTATGAACAGTTCACATGTTAGAGTGGCAGTGGTGCATAACTACAGCAAAGCCAGATAACTCTCCTAAGCTTTGAAGCATTCTTCCTGCAGTCTTGGCTGAGGTCCCGTTTCTTCGATATCGTGCCTCAGTCTTTGATGTCCAGGAGAAAGAATTTGAAATTGAGGGGAGTTTGCTCTCCCCTCAAACTGCAGCAGAGCACTGATGTGCTGTCTTTACAGTGCCTTGACAGACAGGTGCAACGACACCGACACTCCCATTTAATCTGATTTGGGGCTTTTCAACCTGTCTCTTCTCTCTGAGTCTCTGGCGCAAGAGTGAGTGTTGTTTTTTGGATGTTGTACAAAAGCTCACAACTCTGGCCACCCCTCTCTCTCTCTCTCTCTCTCTCTCTCTCTCTCTCTCTCTCTCTCTCTCTCTCTCTCTCTCCCTTAATTATAAAGAGCAGAGATCGAGCGGGCTG